>PVKS010008379.1:0-68613 GCA_004027875.1 Aplodontia rufa | reverse complement strand
TTTCTAAAGCCTTCCTTCTCTTTTATTCCATTCAAGCCAGTGTCCCTGTGGATCTATGCCCTACCTTCTTTATGCTGAACGTTTCCTCAAGAGGCGGTTGGAATGCATCCCCTGGGCCCTCTTGCATCTGGGTTCCACTTGAGCTTGGATAAGGAAAGTCACAAGCCGCAAATCAAAGGCCAGGTGGAGAGGAAATTTGGGAGACTGCGCAGAGCTCCTTTCATGGTGGGACACAGCACAGGAGAGGTTGTGCCCCTTCTCAGCAAGTACAGGGCTCAGCACCCCCTGCCAATCAACTCCTTTCGAGGCCCCATCAGGCTCAGGGGTGATCTTAGTTTCTTGCTGCTGTTGGTCCTGATGCTGCGCCATTCTATGATGCTCCAGTTAATCCTGCCCAAATTCATACAAAAATGCTTTTTCATTAAGTGCTTTTCAGCCTTTTTTCTTTCCAGCATCTGATACAACACATTTTATTCTGATATTAAATAAAATCTAATACTTTGTGCTATTATTTATCAATATTAAGGATGAAAAGAAAAATATCCATTGCATACCTCTGAAAAAGAGATAAATTTCTCAAGGATTTATATTCTTAAACATTTCCATCAATCAACTTTTTATTACTCACATGACCTGAGATTCTAGTTACAGATTCTTATTATCTTTAAAATTTGTATTATTTACTAATTTGAGAAGTGTATAATATCTGTATTCCCTTTTGTACTAAGAGTGGTAAGACTAGATGTTTAATTAGTGGCAATATTATTTGTGATTCCCTTTATAGCACTTTCTTTATTCTTGACATTTTCCTTTTGTTTGAACATTTGGTATACATTTATAGTGTTGACAGGTAGAGTATATGAACAGTATGTGGTAAAAACTCTTTTACAAATCAGTGGAAAATATCTTGTTTACTTCCATACATGATCCACAGATCTTTCTATATAATTCTTGAACCATAACGTACCTTTTTAAATCTTTCTGAATAATTATTCCATACTTCTTACATGTTAATGTTTCTACATAAAAATTTAAGACCATTTTCTTTTGCTTTCATAAGAAAGGTGTTTTTCTACTCAAATGATTTGAAATATTTTTGGGTGTATTATATGCATAAATCTCACTAGAAAGAATTTCACATGGATTAAGTTTTGCTTATTTTGACTAATACCATGTGTTGAGCACTTTTAATACTGACTATTTTAATGTAAAGCTCAGGATTTCATCCAAAAACCTTTTGGTTAGATAAATATTTTTCATTTTTGCTTTTATTACATGTGCCAGTCTCCTTCCGAAGTTGACTTTTGCTTTCCTGTCCCTGTTCTGTGGTCCTTGTATTCTCTTTTCTTTATCTGCTATTCTATTGCATCACAATCGAAATGCAATAGATTATTCTATTTCATTATCATTTTCTTGAGTATGTTTTCATTTCAGGCTAAAAATCTGCCTTTTCATCTCAATGACATTTTCAGCTATTTTTTCACAGAGCCAGCTCTTCCAACTTTTGAAGACTTAAAACTCAATGACTAATCAAGATTTTTGGATTTCATAGTCTTTTTTAAAAATGGCTTATGCTTGTAATTCCTGGCTCTAATGCTGTGTAATGCTTAATTTGTCTTCTATTGGCATATTTGTATTTAATTGTTTAGAAACAAGGAAGGTAACCAAGCCATTCCCTTCTATAACCTGTAGTTTTCAGAGTGGATTATTGTTATAATCAGAGTGCTAGCCCTCTGTGGTCACTCAGTCTGATGGATTCAATGGAAGATGATTTTCCCTGATGTTAGAAGACTGTGTGTGTTTTAGGAGTTCAAAGTAACTCATCCCAGGGAAGAGTAAGCTTGGATTTGAATTAATCCTGAGAAGAGTCAGGCAGCACTAAACACATGGCCTTATCCGGGCAAATGACATGGCCTAAAAACCTTTGGACTTTCATTTTCTCCTTGATGTTTGATACTAAGAATATCCTTATATTTCCAATCCCCTCTATATTTGACTCTACATCTCAAGAACAAGACAAGCAGATGTGGCTATTGATGCTTGCTGAATGGTGTTGAGGACATTTTTGAGTCATTTTAATCATAGTCATCTTGAAAGATAAAAAACTTGGAAGACATTTTCTGAGGCAAGTGCTCATAATAATCAAATCTTCAGAAAGTGACTTCCATTTGTGTAACTGAATAATAAATATATTCATTCACTTACAGTGCAAGTTTATTAGAAGCATAATGGAAATTAGTGTTGAGAAGGCATAAAACCAACCTATAGCAGGTAGTAAGTGCCAACAGAAGGAGTTTAGGCTTTCTCTTTCTAGCAGAAAATATTCGTGCCTTTTCTCCACTTGGAGCCTATTGTATTTCACATGTTAAATATTTCCTAAAGGCCTAAATGTTAAAGGCATGGTCACCAACCTAGCACCTATGGGAGGCAGGCCCTAATGAAAGGTAAGTAGGTTGCTGGGACTGTGCCTTTGAAGGGGATATTGGGAATATGCTGAGAGCCAGGCTTTCAACCATCTGATTTGGATTATTACCAGTCACTACCATTGATGGCAGCACAGCTCTGACCGGAACCATTTTTTGTGCATGGATCAAAAGATGTCTAATTTTGGCTTGGAATTTCAGTTATGTGAATTTGCAGTTGGTGTCTGATGTACTTGATCTGAGATGGCCTTAGAGCTCGGCAGGGAGGGGGACTGTGCAAAATGTGCAGAATGCTCTGTTCCCAAGGCCTTCCTTGGGAAAAAATATTGTATCATGATATTGTGCCATGATGCAAGGTGATTCTGGATCATGTTCCAGGAGCATAACTGTGTATGGCCTCAATGCCCAACATCAGTTGTTGAACAAAAATTTCTCATTGTTTTAAAACAATATTAGTAATTATATTTAAAGTCAAAAGTGATCTGCTTATAACAACTGAAGCCATGTTTTGAGAATATTCCTGGTATACGTGCGGAATGTTGGTTCTAACCAGAACCAACAGAGTTGAAAAGCAAGCCTTGACTTTGGACTCAGACATTGGTTATTAGGTGATGAAAGCCTTACAAAAAAACAATTGTATTATCAAAATGTTCCTTGTGCTGTGACCTTCAAAGCTTTGCCTCCTTCTAAAAATTTTTCTAATAATGTATCTTCTTTTGATAAAATTCTATAACATAAACTTACTAAGCAAACTCTAGGTCACTGTTTTTCCATCTTTCTATCTCTGTGTGTCTGCAGCTTCTTTATCATATTAAGCCCTAGTCACCTCTTGCCAGTACCTCAGTTCAGCCACACCGGTCCTGGCAAATCTCTTTGCTTCCCAGTCACCACAAGATGAGCAGCTTAGCTCTGCCACATGCTCCCACCATGACACGCTGCCTCACCGAAGACCTAAAGCAAGGGACCAAGTGACCATGGATTGATGCCTTTGAAACCATGTGTCAAAATGAATCTTTTCTCCTATAAGTTGATTGATCTTGGGTGTTTTGTCACAGTAACAGAAAGCTGCCTAACACAAAGTGATTAGGATGGGTGGTGGTTAATTTTATGCATCATCTTGACTTTATTGTGGGATTCCTAGATGACTGAGAAAGTACTGCTTCTGGACATGTCTCTCGGGGTGTTTTGAGGGGAGACTGGTGCGTGAGTACAGTACACTGAACAGAAAAGATCTGGCCTCAGCGTAGTTGGGCATCATGCTTGAGTGGAGGTCTCAGGTGAAAAAGGAAAAAGAACTGGCTCCCTCACTTTTCTGGGACATGAGAGCTCCTTGTTCTTCAGCCTTTGCACTCTGACCTTTTGGACTCTTCGGGCTCTTGGACCTTTAGTCTCAGGCGCATTATACCACCACCTTTCTTGGTTCTTGGGCCTGCGGACTTGGCCCGAGTTCTTCCATCACTTCCTCTTGTCCTCAGTTTGCAGATGGTCTACTGTTGGACTTCTCAGCCTCCGTGATTATGTGAGTCAATTCTTTCTCTCTCCTTTCTTCCTTCCTTTCTTTCTTTCATCTATCCATCATCTATTTTTCCTTGTGCCTTTTAGAGAATCACAGTTCATTCAAAGTGTAAGAATATTTCTCAGGGAAGCAGGAAGATGAAAAAGAAGCAACTGGGAACATGGGAAAAGTGAAAACAATTTGGCAATATCTGGCTCTATAGAAAAGAGGGGACATGGGTTGAACCTCAGGTGACATCGTCTATAACTTGTTACAATATTACACTAATATGCTATTTTGATACATTACTAGCAATGTTCTTCTTTGATGCATTTTCAAATAATTTAAAGTGTACATTTCCCTTGTGGCACTTATTTCATATACTAAGTATTATATATAGGTCATTAAGATGACTACAAAAGGGCTATATACTCCTCCTGGGTAAGACTATCTAAATCATCTTTGTGTCATCTTAATTTAATAAGATGTCTTATAGAAGGTTCTTAAGAAGTGACTAAAATGGAATTAGGATTAGATCTAATCTAACTTTTTCGTGCTAACATGAATAAATTGAGAATCAGACAGTTTTAGAGCCTTGTTCAAGGTCACAAAACAGCTACTGAGTTCAAATTTCATGTCAAGTTTTCTAACTCCTAATGGAAATCAATTTTCATTCTAGTGTGTTGGATTACTTAATGAGAAAATAATATACTGACAAACAAAATCCAAATATATTTAAGTAAAACTATAACTTACAAAGCATTTTCTAAAGTGAGAGCATTTGTCTAAAACAAAGAACCTTAGAAACCACTTGTTTCATTAAAACATTCATTATGAATGCTGTAAGTGATCCCAGATTACACAATTGAAAAAAAATTTATCAGCAAAAACATACCTATGATACAAAAATTGGAAGAATATATAAGTTGGCTTGAAGGTAAGATTAGGCAGTGTAAACAAATTTTTAATAGGTGGCACACTATATACATTATGGCATAACAAAGATATATACCAGTTACCATCCTGGTAAATTACTCAATTTAAAAACAGGTTTTCTAATCACTTCATTCAATAAACAGAATTATAAAATAGAATATTATATAGAGTCTCATTTAATAATTTTTAAGAATTTTTCAGACTTAGCAACCACTGTTAATAAGTAAATATTTGGTACAAGGTTTATTGTTTTAAATTTTTTATTAAGGAGTTGAATTATTGTACAATCATAAATGTATACAACTTAACTATATGATATGCATATATTCTTAAACCAGAATTATACCCAAATTGTCCACATCCCAAGTCTCTTGAATCTTCTATATTTTCCCCTACAAACAATATAAATGCTTAGGCTGTGAATTTTCCAGAACTGAATGATTGTGTAAGAATTGTTTGGATTCTCAGGGGGGTAAAGAGTATGCTACATTGTTGATTGTCTCCCCAGATCCCTCCATATTCTCCCTTCCTCTCCTCTCACCCCCATCCCCTCCCCCTGCTACATACCTGTGGTTGCCCTAGATTCTGTATTGCTGTGCCTTTGCTGGGTCTAAGAGATGAGGTTGACTACCTCTCACACAGACCTGAGTTATTTTTAATACCATGATTTTGTATTAAGAGCTAAATGAATAAATCAGCAAATTCACAATTACACTGGACTCATTTGTGCGGAATGCTGCAAAGGTTGGGGCAAATCTACATGCTATATATATATTTTTTTATTAGAAGTATATAGAAATACAGTTGAGGGGGAAACATTATCAAAACATTAGCAATCAATGGATATAAACTTTATTATCCAGGGGGAAAGCCAAAACATGGATAACCACCTTGGGTTTTACCTGTTGCAGTTTCCCCCAGAAGAACTCATGCGTTAAATGGGTAGTTCGTGGAGGAATGACATCGGCTTCTGGGATGGTTCCCCCATCTTCCCAATCTCCAGACTCCTATGAGTTCTTCATATACCCTCCCCCCTCCCCATCCCCCTCCCTACACCTCCAAGTATCCTAGAGAGCCATCCCCCTATTACTCTGAAAGTCATTCGATTTGAAGTTTTATTAGGTTAGCCGTCTGCCCTACTGCTTCCCCTTATATGCTATACATGCTATATTTTTAAGCTGAAGTATACTTAACAGTTCCTGCAAAAGGCTGTAAACACTTAAGAATAGTAATGTTGGATGGAAATGTTAATATCATAATGTTCCAGACAGAAAGATTTAAAATAGGTTTAGTAAAACTTTTTTACTAAATATTTACTCATAAAATGAATGTTTAACCTCCGTGCAGTTTTGTATTTCAATTACTCAAGTATACATTTTAATCAAAAATTTGAAGACCACTCATTTACATATAAGCATTATCAGGAAAGTAAATTATACCTTAGCACAGTCATATTAAAATCTGCCATTTTTCCAGAGGATAGCAGGCTGAGAAACACAATCTCCCTTTTTTCCTAAAGAAATGTCTTGCTTGCTTCCATTTCACTGTTTCTCTCCTCATAAACTGGAATGTTTATTAAAAAAAAAAAAATCCAGGCAAGATCCTCAAGAATGCAAGAGCAGCCAGAGAGGAGGAGCTTGGATTTCTGAATGATTATGGAGAAAATAGCTGACTGTCTACATCGGACCATGTACATAATGTTGAACTTCAAAGAGAAGAAAAATAATCAATCCGAATCATGTTCTTTTTTATTTTAGTTTGATCTGTACGAGAAGTAATATAAACAACATTAGGTAAAAATGAAAATACCTGAAAGCTTGGGCAACACAGAGTATGTGATAACTTGTATCATAAGTGACTTAGAATGTAACTGTTTCCTTTAAAATGGGTAATGGATCATAAATACCTAGAATATGTTTACTAAAAACCAACCATACCTTACTAGTCAAGTCTTCCTCATGTTAAGTCTTCATGTGTGAGAAAACTCAACCTGAATACATTCAAGCATAGCAAGAATAGAGGAAACTCAGCAAAAACTAAAATTATATTCTTATCGGAATGACCACTGAATTTCACTGTTGCAAAATTTGAGGCAGATCTTTCTGTGAACACTATTCAAAGCTGCACAATACCTATGTAAATAACAAAGTGAAATTCATTATTTCTTTCCTGAATTCCAGTCACTAGAGATATCAGGATAAAACTTTCACGATATGTGTAGCCAATGCAAACTTTCCAGATGAAATTTTGAATAATCTGCAAGTCCTCAATCTAGTTCTAAGTTAATGTTACTAACAAAAACATGCACCATGGAAGGGAAATTAATTATGTAGTCTTTTTTTTAGTAATTTAACCACATATTTTAAGAAACCAGGCATACTCATAGTTGCTTATAAATTGAGATGTGCCATGTTAAAGTCATTCATTTGCAGAAAATTTATTGTAATAAACTTAGAAAAGCATGAAAACAATTCAACTTGTGCTTCCAGAAGTCTACCAGATTTTAACTAATCCATTCAGTTAAACAATTAGCTTCAATTTGCAAAATACATAATTATTAATCATATTTTTGCCACTGTATCACTTTGGATGCACAATGATACATTAATAGTGTCATAAAACATGCATAACTAAGAACTCCATGGAATGTTTTATGATCTTATAATTTGCATAAAAGATAAACACAACATGCGAGAAGAATGGATATAATGAGTGTTAGCTCTTAAGAGCTGAAGTTACATAAAAATACAGCAAATTAAAAAATGGTTTATTTCACATCCAATTTTCAACTTTTCCCTCCTGAAGTATTAATTATATTGTAAGTCATTAAAAATTAAAATAAGTATGCTAAAGAATACACCCTCATAAAACTGAAGGCTGTTGTAGGATAGTATGTGCTTTTATTTATTAGTGTACAAATTGGACAGGAAATGAATATAAATATATATACATAACATATAAATCAGACATAAATTGCTTAAATAGTAATATCCTTGAGCTATTGATGTTCAAGAAATAATTTTAAACTGTCAGCACCCTAATGCTTCTGCCCAGTAAAAGCTCTGGTTTCAACTTTCACAAGAGTGATTATTTATCTATCAAAGAATTAAGAGAACAGTTCCATTCAGCACTCTGCAGAAACCTAAAATATGTGTGAAAAAGAGACCACTGAGTCATCCAACAAACAAAAATGAGTAATTCCAGATTTTGGATCTTCATCTTCTGAGAATTATTTTGAAGAGTTTTTTTGAAAAAAAATTGTTTGAGAGTATCTTTGGAAATTCAATGCATGGTAAACAGTGAACACCTGAAATATATTTGAAATTGCTGCAAGGGCCTTTGTTTGTCTGTACTCCCCTTTTAACCATGGGATATGTTGAAGTTAGAGCTTTATTTAGATTAGAAATCAGAGTCATTTGAATGTATGGTTTGGGATGCTTCAAATGAAAGGTGAGCACAAACCAAAAACCAGTTTCTAGGAATCAGACAACAGTCAAGGGACTCATAAGAGGATTGAGAAATTGGTTGAAGGTGCATCCTGAGGTGTTGAAACATGAAAGCAGATAGTGTTTTACCTGACAGCCAGCAAGACATTGCTAGGATGGAAATTTCAAGGTTTCAGTCAATTCTGAAAAGCACACACATAATGCAGGCTTTATGAAATAAGATGGGGGACACACACACACACACACACCACAAATACTAGCACAACTAGAACTATGGAAAAACAGAAATTAAAGAAAGAGGGGAAAGAATCAGCTCATACCAAACATGAGTTTGTTGTCTTAATTAATTTGCTGGTGAACTCCCGCAGCTCATAGGAAGAGAAAATATAACTTTATAGATGGTGTTATTGAGTGAAAGACCCAGAGATTGGAAAAAGACAAGCCAGGAGAGCAGAGCAGTATCTTCTGTATCTGCAAATCCATGCCCAAGTCCATGCCTGCTAAATCAGAAACTGGGTATGGAATCTGGAATCTGATGAGCCTTCTGAGTGATCCCAATACACACTGAAGTTTGAACACTACTACTCTATAGAATGTGCCCTTAATTTTTCTGGGTTTGTAACAAATTAAATATACAAATGGTTTCCTTTCTTCCTTTCAAAGCATTACTAACCACTTTTTTTGTTAAAATGCAATGCTTATCAATTAAAATGAAAAATCATTCACGTGGAAGTTAAATGAATATAATATAGATATAACATGGTTCTTTCTAATTTTCCAGAATTATTTTCAGTGTCTTCAACAAAGCCAGAGACTTGCAATATTAATTCACTGATACTTTGGATGATGAGTTGGAGAGAGGAGATGGCCAATTTTGGACTGACTCATCAAACACCAAGGACTTAAGCATACTAAAGCTGATTTCACAGCCACTCCTTCTAAAAAAGCAACCTGCAATATCACAGAAAGCAACAATGTGTCCCCTGTAAGATGCAACAACCCTCAGGGAGATCAGCCCCCTACTTGGGACCTGTTGGCACCTAAAGTGCAGGCACGGAGACCATCCTCTGCCAAGTTGGGTGCAATTCTTGAGCATGGAATTTATGCACTCACTCAGAGACCTCTGGATAGCATTGGTTCTGCTTGGAAAAATTCATGAGTCCACAAATCAGTATGTAGACATAAGAGTGGCCACATTTAGCATTAGTAGCAGTGACCACATGGGAGATTTGTGCTTCCCCATCAAGCAACTCTCACATCATACTACTGAAAAGGACAAAGGGATGCAGCAAAAGTCATATATAACTAAAAGCTCTAATTGCCACAGCAACACTTTGGACCTTGCCCAGAGACCAGCAGGCAAAAAGAGGAGCTCCTATTTTGCTGAGACTACCTGACACTGACCATGAAGAGGATGTAGAGCTGACATCACATAAGGACACACAGAGAAAAACACCTCAAATCACATGATTTGCTCAGTACATGTCTGAGCAGCCCATGTGTGATCATGACTGTCAATGGACAGGGACATGTGACCACAGCCTGAGAAGGATGCAATGATCAGGCTGACAGTCTAGGGAGGAAGTTTCAGGTAACACCTTGAGAAAATTAATAAGATTTTGGAAATGTGAAAAAACATAAAAGAAAGTAGCAACATTTTTTTAAGTAAGCAACAAAGAAAGCGTTAATAATAAAATTGGAAAAAACTAAGGAAAATGTGTCATTAATCATTATGTAAAGAAAACAAAATATGTTAACGAATTCCTAGAAGAATCAAAACTGATTCAAGGAGAAACAGAAAATATAAATATAGCTAAAACATTAAAGCAATGGGAATATTGGTTAAACAATTCACAAACTATGAGATTTAGAAAACTTCACAGAAATGGCAATATTTAATTTATACATACACTGTTTCAAGATAGAGAAAACTTCTATTTATTTAATTACTTTAATGAAATATTCAAACAAATGATGATATGAGAAAATTTCAGCCAGTTTCACATGTAAACAAAGATACTCATTAATGAAATATGAACAAATTAAATAGTGTGTTTGCTTTGTCTGGGAATGCAAGAGTAGATTTTCATTAGGAAAACATTATTGGAATTAATAGAGCTAATTAAAGAGAAATAATAAAGGAAAATAAGTCAAATATTATAATAATAAAGAATAAGATAAAATCAAATATAAAGATGTAATTTTCAAACTCCTAAAAACTGAAAATATGAGGAAAATTTCAAATTTGACAAAATATGTAAAAACTATTTGAAGCTGAAGAATGAGTAAAACACGCATGACCATCATCATCATTACCCTTCATAATCTTATGGGAGTTTTAGGCATTAATCAATACATGACAAATAAATAAAAGTATAAAGTTTTGAAACAAAGAAGATTATCATTATCCCAGTCACATCTGAAAACACAGAAAATACAAGCAGATCCATAAACCACTAGATGTAAAACAATTTATAATGTTTTCCCTCCACAAATCAATCTACAATGTCAGTAGCATTCATATATATAACCAAAATCAATTATATAAAGTAAGAATATAATATCAATAAGACTATTTTTAAAAAGCTATAAGCATCTTGAACTTCATTTAACAAAGACTTTGGAAGAAAATAATTTTCAAAAATATTAAACCTGTAGGAATGAAAAACATTTTCCAATGTAAAAGAGGTCAGTATTGTAAAGTTGGTAGTTTTTGACAATATTAGTTATAAATGAAGAAAGGCATTTAAAATCCTTATTTCATTTTATTTTATTTCTTTATTTATTTTTGCCACAAAACTTGGCCAGATGATCTTAAAAAAAATGTTAGTGCGAGTAAATGTGGAAAGAACAGGAGAAAACTGAGTGATAGTGAAAAAGAAAAATGTTGGCCCACAACTGCCCTTCCCAGCCAGTCTGCGGACCAAGGACTCCAGTCCTGGGCTGGAAGGTACCTAGGACACCCCAAAGATCACTACCCAAAGCCACCAAGCCACAGCACATACCCAACAGGTCCAGGTATATTGACCTTGTTTCCACCACAAAGGATCTCAGGTCCTATTGCATCACACAAACAGATCTATACTGGCCAACCCCATGCATTAGAGACCCTAAGACAGAGCTAAGCACCCCAGCCTCTTTGCTTCAACATTGCAGTGGGTTTCACCTCAACTCCAACAGGTTACAGATCCATGCTCTGGAGCCTAGATGCAAAATTTGCATCAAAACAAAGCACCAGGCAAGAAGCAGCTTTCTGGAAGAAGGTGATCATCACAGGAGTGATAACTGACCCAAACCTTTGACCTGCAAGGGAAACCACCTGAAGACCTGCCTGTTTCAGCACAGGGAAACTCAATTAAAAGATCCAGAAGAAGCTCTTCAAAAATGAGGAATCAAATTAGAAACTTCACCCCAAACACACAACTCCCCAAACAAGAAACCCACTGACAGCAAGCATGATGAAAACTTAGAAAAAAATTTTAGAACAATCTGACTATTAAAAGGAACAATAAACTAAAAAAGATTTAATGGAGGGAATAAGTGAGAGAACTCAGTTGAAAAATTCTATTATGAAAGAAATAGACCTACTGAAAAAGGAAGTAAAGGAACTAAAATTTTCAGTCAATCACATCTGAGAAATGATGGAAATTTAATAATACACTAATTTCTATAGGAAACAGAACTAAAGCTCTTGAAGAAAGAACTTCCAACAATGAGGATAGGCTGAGAAAGCTTGAGCATTTGGATGACAAAAAGAAAAAGAAACTCACAAAGAAGGAACAGAATTTTCAAAATAACTGGGACAAAGTCAGAAGAAACAGTCTAAGAGTAATTGGAATTCAAGAAGAAATTGAAACACAAAGGAATGCCATAAAGAACATTCTCAAAGAAATAGTTCTTGAAAAAATTCCCATATTAGAATACAGTAAGATATGCTCATCCAGGAAACATATAGGACACACAATAGGTCTAATCAAATGAGAAGTTTACTAAGACACATATATTCAAAATATATAACAGGGAAATCAAGGAAAGAATATTAAAAGCTGCAAAAGAGAAACATCAAAAAACAATCAAAGCAAACCAATAAGAATCACATCTGATTTTTCAACTCAGACCCTAGAAGCAAGAAGCTCTTGGAAGGAGATACTTCAATCTCTGAGTGACCACAACCAGGAGCCAAGACTACTATACTAAGCAAATCTTAGCTTTAAATTTGATGGGGGAAATGAGAACATTTCATGATAGGATCAAACTTGCACCATTCATAAGCAGAAAACCAGCATTACAAAAAATTCTCAAAGATACTTTAGATAGAAGACCAAGCAAACAATCCTGAAATCCTACAAGCAGGGAATTCAAAATAAAAGTACACGCTATCAAAAATACAACCAAGGAAGTACAGATTTCACTAATAAAACATGATGACTATGAACCACAAACACATAACTACCCTAACACTGAATGTGAATGATCTCAAGCACCAATCAAAAGACACAGTAGCAGATTGGATCAAAAAGCATAGTCCAACAATACACTGCTTACAGGTGACTCATCTTTCAGCCACAGACATTCACAGATTGTGGGTGAAAGGATGGGAAAAAAAATTTATCAGGCTTATGACCCAAGAAAGTAAGTAGGTGTTTCAAAACTTATATCTGACAAAGTAGATTTCAACCAAAATTTATTCAGAAGAGATAAAGAAGCTATCTCTACATTATAGTAAAGGGAACAATGAAACAAGAAGATATAACCATGATAAATATATATGCTCCAAACAACACCATTCCCAAGTATGTGGAAAAAATACTCCATGACATAAAAACACTTACAGACCCCAATCCAATAATGCTAGAATACTTTAATACTCCTCTATCACCAATGGACAGATCATAAAATAAACAATAAAGACATCTCCAATCTAAACAACTCCATAAATCAAATGGACTTAACAGACATCTATAGAACATTCCACCCCAAACTGGTTGAGTTTACCTTCTTCTCAGTAGCACACAGATTCTTCTCCAAAATAGTTCATATTCTCATTCACAAATGAAATATCAGCAAATGTTAAAAATGAGATGTTATCTAGTGTATCCCATCCAACCATGGTACCATGATCCTAGCAATGAGCAGCAAACATTATAACAGAAAATGCATATATACTTGGAAATTGATTAATTATCCTATTAAATTAAGAATTAATACAAGAAGACAAGAGAGCAGAAAACAAGAAATTCTTGGAAGTGAATGAGAATCAAGAAAAAACATACTGAAATCTCTGAAACAGCATGAAAGCATTCTTACGGGGAAAGTTAATAGCATGGAATTCCTATGCTAAAAATCAGGAGAGATCCTGAATATATAACCTTGTGCTCCACTTCTAATCCCTACAAAAGAAAGAACAATCTAGTTGCAAAGCCAGCAAAAGGCAGGAAATAGTCAAATATAGTCAAAATCTATGCTGAAATCAATGAATTTGGGGAGAAAAACAACAATAAAAAGAGTCAATAAAACAAAGAACTGATTCTTTGAAAAAATAAATAAAATTGAATGTCCCCCTGGCCAACCTCATTACAAGAAGGAGGGAAATGAAGCAAATCAAAAAGATCACCAATCAAAGGATGGCAATCAACACTGACCCCATAGAAAGCCTGTGTATTATCAAATCTATTTTGAAAAATTATACACCTCTAAATCAGACAATCTGGAAGGATGAATAAATTTTTCAGAACATACAACATTCCCAAATTGATGCAGGATGATATTGAAATCCTAAACAGCCCAATAACAAGCACTGAAATCAATATGACAATTTAAAACCTTCCGAAGAAGAAATGCCTAGTACTTGATGGATTCCATGCTCAATTTTACCACACCTACAAGGAGGAGCTAGTATCTCTCTATATTAAGCTATTACAATAAATTTAAAAGGAGGGAACTCACTCAAACACTTTTTATGAGGCAACCATAACCTTGATACCAAAACCCAACAATGACACATCAAAAAAAGAAAACTACAGACCAACATTCCTGATCAACAGCAATGCAAAATTCCTTAATAAAGTTTGAGCAAACCACATTCATAAACACATTAGGAAGGATGCAAACCTGGTTCCACATGTGCAAATCAATAAATGTGATTCATCACTTAAATAGAATTAATAACAAAAGCCATACTATCATCTCAGTTGACACAGAAAATACCTTTGATAAAATCTAGTGCTCACTTATTATCAAAACTGTGGAGAAGACAGGGATCAGAGGAATGTATCTTAACTGTAAAGTCCATACATGAAAAAAACCACAGCTAGTATAAAACTAAATGGAGAAAAACTGAAAACATTTCCACTAAACCTGGGAAGAAGACAAGGTTGCCTGCTCTCATCACTTTTATTCAATGTAGTCCTCAAGACCCTAGTCAGAGCAATCAGGCAAGGGAAGGAAATCAAAAGGATAAGTTAGAAGAGAAGAAGCAAAACTACCTCTTTTTGCTGATGACATGGTTCAATATCAGGAAGACCCAAAACACTCCACCATAAAACTGCTAGAGTTTGGATAGAGATTTAGTAAAGTGGCAGGCTACTAGTTCAACACCTGTAATCAATAGCATTCCTATACATTAAAAATGATAGAGCAGGGACTGCTGTGGTGGCTCAGCGGTTACGGCGTTTGCCCAGCATGTGCAAGTACACAGGTTCAAACCCCAGCACCCACATACACAACTAAGTAACAGAGCAATGAAAGCCATGTGAAAAACTCAATTAAAATTGATTCTCTCTCTCTCTCTCTCTCTCTCTCACTGTCCTTCTCTCTTTAAAAAAAAAATGATAGAGAAAGGGCTAGAGTGGTGGCTCAGCAGTTACAGTGCTTGCCCAGCATGCAGGAGTATGAGAATTCAAACCACAGCACTATGTACACAGTGAAGTCTAGGAGCAATGAGAGCCACATGAGAAACTCAATAAAAATTGTTTCTCTCTCTCTCTCTCTCTCTCTTTAAAAAATAATAATAGGGTAAAAGAAGAAATCAGGAAATCACTCGCATTCACAATATTCTGAAAAAAATAAAATATTTGGGAATAAATCTAACAAGGGAAGTAAAAAATCTCTGCATTGAAAATTACTGAACATTGAAGAAAAAATTTGAAGAAAATCTGAAAAGACAGCAAAATATACCATGTTCTTGAATAGGCAGAATTAATATGATTATAATGGTCATTCTGCCAAAATCTCTATACAAATTCAATGCAATCCACATCAAGAAACCAATGTCATTCTTTACAGATATAGAAAAAACATTTCCCAAATTCATTTGAAATAACAGGAAACCTAGAACAGCCAAAACATTACTAAGCACAGAAGACAAAAAACAAAACAAAAAAATTTCCATGATATTAGTATCAAAATAGGCATAGATACCAATAAGTAGAATAGAAGACTCTGAGACAAACCCACAAATCTTTATACATCTGATATTTGATATTTAACAAAGGGAATCAAAATATAACATGGAGGAATGACAGCCTATTCACAAATGGTGCTGGACAAACTGGACAGTCACTTGCACAAAGCTGAAATTAGATGCATATCTCACACCTTTCATAAAAATCATATTGAAATAGATCAAGGAATTGAAAATCAAACCAACTACTATGCAACTGCTAGAATAAAAATTAGGAGCAACATTCCAGTATATGGGAGTAGAAAAAGACTTTCTCAACAAGACTCTCAAAATGAAAGAATTAAAGTCAGAAATCAAGGAATGTGATACCATTAAACTAGAAAGCTTTTGCTCAGCCAAGGAATTGGTCAATAGTTTCAAGAGAACCTACAGAATGGGATATAATCATGGCCTGTGATTCCTATGACAGCAAATAATATCCAAAACTTACGAAGAACTCAGAAAACTTAATTTCAGAGACACAAACAATCCAATCAACAAATGGGTCAGAAAGTCAAATAGAAACTTCTCAACTGAGAAAATTGAGCAAGCCCATGAATAGAAGAAAGTGTTCTAAACCACTAGTAATCAGAGAAATGCAAATCAAAACTGCATTATGATTTTACCTCAGTACGGCCAGATTGACAAAGATGAAGACTATAAATAATAACAGATGCTCAATGGGTTGTGGGGAGATGGGAACACTAGCACACTCTTGGGAACTGCAGAATGGTACAGCCATTCTGGAAAACAGTGTGGAAACTCCTCAAAAAATTAGGGTTGGATCCACCATATGACCCAGCTATCCCTCTCCTGGGTACTTTTTTTTTTCCAGAGGAGTTAGAAAGTTAGAATCAGCACATTATAGTGACAGCAAAATCAATGTTCATAGCAGCTCAATTTACAATAGCTAGATTATGGAATCAACCCAGATTTCCTTCACTGGATGAAATGGATTCAAAAACTCTGATATATATGTATATACGTATGTATGTATGTATGTGTGTGTGTGTATATACACACATACACACACAAACAATGGAGTTCTAGTCATCTACTAGAAACAATATTATGAACAGCAGTAGGGGGGACCCAAGCTGTGCATTCATGATATGGCATTAGCCCTGGATAACTAAGTATATATACATTGGTTCTTGAATGTTTGATAATGTTTCCCCCTCAATTGTAACTCTATATCCATCTAATAAAAAAAAGAAACAATATTATGACATTTGAAGTTAAATGGATGCCAATGGAATAGAGATAAAAGTTTTTATATCAAATATGAGGGGAAATGATTGAGAAATTTGACCACTTTAAAAATTTGAGCTCTTTAGGACATCATAAACTCACTTAAAAGTTGTATTATAGTTTTAAAACATCTTCAGTATTTACTGATAAATGATTTTTAACTCAATTATATTATAAACCTAAAAAATCAATGAATGGACAAAAGATCCAATAAGAATTTATAAAAAGTATATGAAAATTAATCTCAAACACAAGAAACAAATATGGCCAATTAGCAAAGAAAATTTGCTCACCTTTAATAGTAACCAACAAAATAGAGATTTAAAAACTCTGGTAGGTAGAGTGGAACCCCAAAGTTGCCCAGGCCCAGATGTCCAGAAACTGAGTATCTTAAATGGTGTTATGGTTTAGCTATTAGGTATCCACCAAAAGTTCATGTGTGAGACAATAGAAGAACATTCAGAGGTGAAATGATTGGGTTATAAGAGTCTTTACCTAATCAGTAAATTAATTCACCTTAGTGGATTAACTGGGGGGTAACTGTAGGCAGGTAAGTCGTAGCTGCTTGAGGTGGGCCATTGGGGGTATTTCTTTGGGGTACATAGTTTGTTCCTCATGAGTGGAACACTCTCTCTGCTTCCTGATTGTCAAATGCTGAGCTGCTTTCCTCTTCCACAACCTTCCACCATGATGTTCTGTTTCATCTCTGTCTCAGAACAATGGAATTTTCTGTCTGTGGTCTGAGACCTCTGAAACTCTGAACCCCAAATAAACTTTCCCTCTTTTAAAGTTGTTGTTTTCTTTTCTTTTTTTTTTTCCAGGTCTTTTGGTCATTAAAGTGAAAAATCTCAGTAAAACAAGCGGGAGCTAATGTGATTAAAATTTGAGGCCTTAAGACAGGGGGAGTACCCTGGATTATACATGTGGGCCATTCGAGTTAAACACACCATTAAAACAAAGAAGTTTCTCCAACTGGAATGGCAGAAATAAGGTATAAGAACACTGAGAACTCAAACTGTGAGCGGAAATTGACCCATCATTGCAGAAGGATAGCATGGAAAGATTGAGGAACTGCCCACAAAGTCCTAAGAGACAGCCACCAACTGACAGTTGGAAAGAAAGACTTGCATCTGGCCAAGGAACTGAATGGTCTTGGAAGTGGATTCACCTCCACAGCATCCTGAGAGTGCAGACCTGCAGACACCTCTATCTTGTCCTTATGAGATTCCAATCCTGCCTACACTGCTGTCCTACAAAACTGTGACAAAATCGATGCTTATTATTATTTTCTTTGCAGTGTCAGAAATTGAACCCAGGACCTCCCACATGCCAGGACAGTGCTCTACCAGTGAGCTTTAGCCCCAGACCAGTGGCTAGTGCTTATTTTGAGTCACAAAATTTGTGACAATTTGACATAGTCACAGCATCAAACTACTAGAGGAGCAATGAAATATTTCATTATTCCCATCTTGACAAAGATTAAGCATTGTTGATGAAAATGTAAGGAACAGGAACTTGTAGACTGTCACTGCTGTGGTAGGAGGGGAAGTGGCTCAGCAATCCTGGAGCTACTGGTCCCTCTCTGGTTGGTTTGGAAATGTGCACATCTTTGGACCTGAAAATTCTATTTCTGATCTATGGGGACTGGACTTATGACAATGAAGACATGTATTTTAAAGTTATCTTTAATTTTTCTCTCTCCTTCCCTCCTTTTTTATTTCATTCTTTTCTACCTTTCAGTACAATTGTAATATTTTTTTCCAGCTTCACAAGAAAGAGCACATATAGGAAAAAAGAGCAAAGCCCATGGTACATGTTGGCTAAGTGTTTGGCTAAACTCACCCTTGAATATATGCCTCAGAAAAATGATGAAGGTAAATAGATAATCAGCAATATCACTCATGAAAAATAGGAACCCCAAATATTAATCCTGAAAACATCAAGAGACTACTGAACCACATTTTAGATTTTTAAGAGAAACTGTCATGATCTAAATACAATAATAATAATAATATATCATATTATTACTTTGTACTCATTTGTGATTATACACAACTCGATTCCTTAATATAAAAAAGAAGGATAAAGAAAAGCTGAGAAATAGTCCAGATTATAGAACATTGGAGAGATATGATGTAAATATATGCAATGTTTGACCCTTGACTGAAGCCTGGATTAGGTAAAAATAACCATAGCAACATTAGTGGTACAATTAATGAAATTTAAATATCAATTGTTGATTAAATGTTAATATTACATTAATATTGAATTTTCAGACTTTGATTATTAGACAGCAATTATAGTAAAGGAATGTTCTTTTTGATGGGAAATTCACACTGAAGTGTTTAAAAGTAAAAGGGCATTTTATCTTCAATAAAATAAATAATATAGGAAAAATGAGGAAAAAAACTTCACATTTGAAGACTGGAACTAAATTAATTTTTTATTGTCTATGATAGGTGTTAGTATTTAACAAGATTTCAAAAACGGTTTTATAAATGTGTATCCCTGTTTACACTATACTTGGGTTTGTTTTATTAATAATAATGAATGTTGGAAAAGGCGAACTAGAGCCATAGGACTATGAGTTTCTTCCATTGCCTAGCAACATGTGCAAACAGATCTGCAGAAGCAGAACCAGTGACCTTTCTTTTGGTCCTGCCTGTAATGTGTATGAACGACCTTTGATTACTATGGCATTACTCCTGAGTTTGGAGAGCATTCTAGAAATGGAAATGGTACTCCTTTTCATTGTGTACATTAAACGAGCCAGCAAACTCTCTTCTCTCAAGAAAAAACTACTTAAGAATGCAGTTCTTATTAAAAATTATCATTACTAATTACTGTTTCAGCAAGATTTCTGACTTTCGTGATTATACTGTGCTATGTAAGATGTAAATCTACAATATGAATTCTAAATAAAAATAATACTATCTTTATATTCCATTATAGTAGGGGAGTAAATTAGTAAAAAAATTTTACCAGTAATACACAGCATATCAGAAGGAAGACATGGCTACAAGTCTGATGTAATTCGGCTTCTCATGGGTAAGGGAACTGCTCTCTGGACACAGTTTGTAGATACGAAGAGGGTTAGATGAGTCATTTTCAATATCTGTAAAACACATCATCATCACAACCCAGTAATGTAGCCCTAAGTTCATATCCCAAAGAAACAATCATGTGCGTGTACTAGAAAATATACAGCAACTTTGTTATGTGTTAGTTTTCTATTACAGGTAGCAAATTAGCATAGCTTAGAGACTTAAATGAACCCCACTGATTGTCCTGCAGCTTTTAGGAGTCTAGTGTTGGCTGAGTCTTCTATTAGGATCTCACAAGGTTGAAATCCAAGTGTCTTCCAGGCCTGAGATCTCAGAGACCAGGGATCCTCTTCTGAACTCACTTACGTGATTGGCTGAATTCAATCCCTTGACAGTACACCTGGAGATTCAGTAGATAGAACCTGTCATAGATTGTTCACAACATAAATGTTTGCTTATTGAAAGACATCAGGAGCATTCATTGAATGTTTTGAATTTCTTAGGAAGGGTCCAGGCTCCTTTAAACAAAAATTCGAGTAGATCTGGTCCACCTATAGCAATCTCAAAATTAACTGGCTTTTAACCTTAAGTATATTTCAAAATCCTTCACCATGGAATAAAAGTCATCATTTACATAGCCCTCCCAACCCACAGTCACAGGTACAGAATCATTCAGGATGTGCACACCAGGGGACACCAGGGGATGGAAATCTTGAAGGCAATCTCAGAGTTGGTCTTACACTAATTTCTTACAAATAGAAAACTACATGAGATCAACATGAGAAAGGATAAAAAAATCATGTCAGACTCAAATAATGTAATGCTATTCAAATTTGAAAATTAATAAATTAGGGCTACACTTTCAACATGGATGGAGCCCATAAAATTAAATCAAGCAAAACAATAACAAATTAATCAATTAAGTCATTGCTTAGACTGATTAGATTGATTAAAAACAATAAGCAGGGCAAAGTGGCTCACACTTATAATCCCAGGGGCTCTGGAGTCTGAGACAAGAGGAGTGCAAATTTGAGGCCAGCCTCAGCAATTTTGTGAGACCTTAAGCAGTTTAGTATGACCCTGTCTCAAAATAAAAATTTAAAAAAGGCTAGGGATTTAGCTCAGTGGTAAAGGAGCCCTGGGTTTAAACCCTTTTATCAAAAACAAAACAAAAAAAGATAAAAAAAGAAAAATAATTGCTATCATTAATAACAAAGCTTAAATTCAGCAAAATCTTTTAGTATACTGTAGTAATAAACATGCTGAAATGACAATCTGCAAATTTAGTTTAAACTGGGGATAATATCAAAAAGGGAATGTAGAGGCATCCGGCGATACTGGCAGTATTTTCTCCTTTAAACAGGGTGGTAAGCACATGGACTATTAATATAATATTTTCTATTCATATTTGTTTGTCTGGAATATTTTGTAATAAATATTTAAAAGATTAGAGAACAGAAGTAGCCAAGGAATTTTTTTTTTACAATTAGCATTGGAGACACCCCCAAAGAGAATCAATGCCTGCCTTCAGCGCGGTGATTTTCAAAGACTAGGGTTTGCAATTTTCATGACCTACTAACGCCTGTCTGAAAATGAACCAAGTGAAAGCACAATCTGCTGGAAAAGAAGAGGTGGAGGGGTGCAGAGCCCGCCCCTCCAGAGCACTCTCCACGCCCCGGGTGTCCCTCTGCGATGCTGGATTGCGGACACTTTCCTGTTCGTCTCTACACCTCCACCACCCAACAAGTATTTTTGGCTCATTTATGGTGTCCACTAATGCTTTGGAAATGTATTAATCATATCTTCTTAGTGGAATTAAGAATCAAGGTGCACAAAACACCTTGATGATTTGATAGGAAAAGAAATACATTTTAGTAATTTAACTTTCTTAACTCATTCCAGCCCTGGTTGAGTAGGGTAGGGAACAGGGGAAGCAGCCTTGTCCATCAGAACAGGCAATGAGCTGGCCCCACGCCAGGGAAACTCTATCTGGAGTACACTGTGGCATCCTGTAGCATCCTGTAGCATATCTGTAGCATCCTGATTTCTCACCTGACTTCTTATTCAGCACCTAAACGTAATTAGTACTGAGTCAGCCTTCCTGCCTCTCCCAGGGCTTAAGGCACCTCCTTATCATCCTCTGCCTTTTCACTCTTCAGTTTTGTTGATTTCAAACCTGCTTTTTCTTAATTACTACTTAAAAGTGAAGAAACGAGGGAAGTGGTACATTCAGGTAAGAGAGAATCAAGTGACGTGCAGACCATGCATCTACCCTCAGGTTCCTTTCACCATCCCAGACACGAGACCACGTTTTAAGGAAACACCAAAATTTAGGCAGTGAGAATTTTTGAATTATCAATTGCAGCACAGATGTTTTAAAACTCGTATAGAAAAAGTGCATTTTCACATGATTCAATGAAAGGATCAACATCATGAAATATAGTAGAAATCACTGAAGTAGTGGACTGAGAAAACAAACCCCTTCATTCAAAATGCTTAGTTGCTCCTTCGTTCAGGTTCCCATGGCAACTCGTTTATCCTTTACTCGTAGATGTTGGATTTTGTCCAGAGCTCCTGTCTCCCCTGCTGGTCCACACCAGCAATCCCTTCTAGCCTCGGGGCTCAGTCCAAGATCAGTGAACGAGAGCAGAATTTCTCTGTGCCACATTCAGATCCTATTTCTTTGCCCACAGGCTGGCCATGGAGTTGGGTTGCTGTCTGCATCCCAGGAGCCAAGGCCCAAGGTCATATAGCCCACAGGATGCTCGGTCCTTGCTTAAAGGCTGCACCTGCCCTGGGCTGATGACTGAACCACTGCAGTTGGAACAACGAGACTTGTGCCCCAGCAAAATAAATGCAATAATATTTCCTTTTCCTGGCTTTCTTCTCTTTCTTCAATAAGGTTTTCTTTTCTTTCTTTTTTTTAATAGAGGGGGGGACAGTGAGAGAGAGAAAGAGAGATTATTTTTCATTTGGAGTTCATTACTCGGACATTTCGTGGTCTACATGGTGCTGGGGTTAGAGCCCACATCCTCATGTATAAGAGGGAAGCTCCATAACCGTGTAGCCATCACTCCAGCTCCCTTAATAAGTTTTCTAATACACTTATTAAACATAACGTAACAAATACCAGACATGTTTAGAAGCTAAAATTGCTGAAGCATTTCAAAGGTGATCAGGAAAGATTGAGATTTATGGTGTCAGACTCTGTACAAATTTTACACAGCATGCCATAAAACACTCAGAACAAGTTGGTACTTTTATCTTGACTTGACAGGAGAAAAAAACAGATTCCCAGAACTTAAATATACTCTATATTGCAGAAAACATCAGTAACTGGTGATACTGTGTGGAGAAAGTAACTATGACTTCACAGTTTCAAGAAGGCTCTTCTTTTCCACCCCACGACTCTGTCACCTTATGCACACATGGCGTGCTTACGGGCTACTGCACTGGCCTATTATAATCCTCCTGTCCTTTTGTCCAGTTAGTTGCCTTCATCATGTGGTCTCGTGGGAAATTCCTGGATTTCTCAAAACTGAAATCAGCCACTTCACATACTCTCTGAGGAATGCTTGATCATGATTTTGGCACAGTTCGTCAGTTACATTTGATTTGGCAACACACAAACACATAATGAGGTCCACGGTCTCTTTTCAAATCTGGTAATCGATCTATTCCTTAAATGGGTGCCCAAGTAACATCTTGATTCTTTTGGGGGGACAAAAAAACTTCCATTTCTGTCCCAATGACTTTTGACTTTTCTTCTTTATTTTACTTTTTTTTGGGGGGGGGAGGGGGATTTCCTCTAAAAATTATTTAATGTTTCTTTATCCATTCTGAAAGTATGAGAATTCTGACAAATAAAAAGTGTGTCTTTAATTTTAGTCTCACACGAAGGAACTCCTTTTCTCTCATGTCTCTGTTCACCTGTCACTGGATCTCCAATTTTCCTGCCACACTCTAGATGTCCTTCCTTTTTCCCTTCCACTGAGTTTACAGGACTTCAACTCAACAGCCACTAAGAGTTAAATCAACACCCCTAGTGGTTGTGTCAACCTGTTCTTCGGCTGTTTCAGAATAAACGAAACAAGGCTTTCTCTTTCACACTAAAATAGAAACCCAGCCTCTTTGATATCTGCCTTCATTCTAAAAGCCATTCACCAGAGAAGCAGTAAAGACTACACATTTTGCAAGTGGAAAACATTTATTCAACTGGATGTGCCCATTCACCGTGTTCTACTGGGAGCTAGTGGCTTAACCTCTCCGTGTCTCTGCTTCCTCATCTGTAGAAAGGGGCAATACCATTGTATCTACCTTATATTATGCAATAAGAATTAAGTTGAGGGGCTGGAGTGCTGACTCAGTGGCTACAGTGCTTGCCTGGCATGCAGGAAGACCTGGGACCAAACCCCAGCAACACATGCACAACTAAGTGTTGGAAAAATAAATAAAATTGATTTTCTCTTTCTCTCTCCCTCTCCCTCTCTCTCTCTGTCTCTCTCTTAAAATAAAGAGCTAAGTTGATTAATTCATGTGCAATACTTAAAAGAGCACTATAACAGCACTAATCACTGCTCGTTCATTATTCTTATTAATAACTTGTAGCAGACTCCAGGCTCCAAACACACACTCATGCTAACTTCATATTCTCAGCTCCTGTTTATATTTCAATCAGTTATTTCCCCTCCTACTATTGGCAAATTTTTCTCCTCCAATTTTTCTATGATTCATCTTTAACTTTTGCATCTTTTCAGAAGGAATAATCTCTTATAATTTGAAATGACCAAGAAAACACAGAAGAAATGAGTACCGTAATGTTCACCTCAGCAAGAGCCAGACATCCTCTAATACTCGTCTTATAACAGAACTCATATCACCAGTTCTGCTTGCCTTGCCTGACTTTCTGTCTAAACCAATATGTCTGGAAAGGAAAGACAGATAGTTAATAGATAAGCATTTGTCTCACTTGTCACCTCTTTCTAATCCCAGGGGTTCACCTGCTACCTGGGCCCAGCTGTCACTACACTTGTGTGGCAAAAGGCTACATCTTGTCTACACCAACAGTCAAAAGTGAGTTCCACATTAATCTCAAAAGCAATTGACTTTCACAAATTTATTTCCTTGGGCAAGCATATAAAAAAATATTAAAGTTACCATGTTCTAAATGATCAGCAATTTTTTAAATTCTTATGCATTCTCAGAATTTTAAATATCCAGAAAGGAATTCAATCTTTTATGACCCATAATTGTCAAAAAGAAGGTAACACTGAACATGTTTATTCTATGCTAAAAGCAGAGTGAAAGTACTATTTTTAAAATTATGTAACAATATAGATGATTACATTGCAGTTTTTTCTTTACAACGTATAGATTTTAAAATATCTGCTACTCTCAGAGGAAAATAAAATTTGGGATTTCCCATTATTTACTTTCTTCAGAGTTTATTTTAATTTGTTATTAGTAGCACATCAATATTATACTTATTACAAATACAGTCACCAAAAAAGTATTATATCAGTGCTGAAAAATATATGAAGAATATATACTGCTGATATTTAGTAACTCATAAATCAATATAAGCAAAATACTTTCTCAATTGTAAGTATCAAAGTTTTTCTTGGTAAATTTAAAACCAGTCTGGGAAAACACAAACTATAAATAACTATAAATAATGACTAATGCTGGGATTGGTAGAGCACACCTGTAATACCAGCAGCTTGGGAAGCTGAGGCAGGAAGATCACAAGTTCAAAGCCAACTTCAGCAGAAAAGGGGCCCTAAGCAACTTAATGAGACCCTGTCTTGAAATAAAAAATAAAAATAAAAAGGACTGGAGATGTGGCTCAGTGGTTAAGTGTCCCTGGGCTCAATTCTTGGTATGAGAAAGTAAAACAACAATAGCAATAATAACTTTAAATAATTTGTAGACGCATGGTTGCAGATTTGTTAGTACTAACGTGGCAAAATGGATAATTGTCTCCTTATTTTCCATTTATTCATAATAATCGATTCTAATTATACATAAGCTTTTTACTCTGTAAAATGAAAAGTGTGAATCTCAGCTTCTTATGTACTTGGAGGTGAACAAATGATTAAATTCTGGTGATTGAAGAAGTAAAAATGATATGAACAGCTTCTAGATGTGTCCTTAAGAGACATGTGCTTACCTTCTTCTTTTTGTCTTTCCTGCTGCCAGAAATGTGCATGCAAGGGCTGGAGCTTGAGAAATCATATGAGACCATGTGGTAAACATGGTAATGGAAATTATGCATAGCAAAGTCGTAAGAAACAAGTCTATCTCCCTAATTTGTAATGCCATATTAGCTAACTCTGAAATTCTTAACATTTCCATTTTTATATATAGGATATATAAACAAGTATTAGTTAATTCATAGAATGGAATCCTAGAGAGCAGTAACAGTGAACTTTAACTGTATGTGTAAACATGGATTTTTGTTTGTTTGTTTGTTTTTTGCTAACCTAAAGCTGAACAACAACAAAAAAAGCCAAAATAGTATAATAGACAATGACTTAATTTTGTATATGGTATTCTAGCATTGATAATCTAAAATAAAGATTTGAGGTCATTAAGATATATAATAAGCATATAAAACAAAGTAAGAATAATTTAAAAATTCTAGAAAGAGGGAAAATTTCCATTTCTATGCAGCATGTATCTAATTTCTCTAGTGCAATTCTTAGAAAGAAGTACGTACATTTTGAAAATTGTATTTAAAGATAATCAGAGACTTAGGAAAGCAAGAGTTATTAAATAGACTGACCTTGCAGCAGACAGCCTTGCTAGTGAGGGCCCCTGCAGATTTTCATGTTGTAAGGCTCAGTTTGGAGCACAGGTTAGTTCAAGAGTACCCCTGGTGGACAGCCTCTTACAGGAGCAAAGAGAAGCCAACACAGCCATTCCTGGGGTCACTGGAATCTAGAGGAACTGGACAAATGGCCCCCTTCCCCATGGGGCACTTGCTGATTGCCCAGGAACGCGGGAAAGTACGAGATAGGTGGAAGGTATTTAAAAGGGGAGGGATTGTCCCTCTATTTGGGGGGATCCATTATGATACACAGCTATAATGCACTGATGAAAAATATTTTTGGGGGGAGAGTGAAATATCCCACTTTCTCACCAAGCTTAGATGAAGGGGGGCACAAGAGGGTGAAGCCCAGCACAGCCCATGTCCATCTGCTCCTCAGCGTGCTGTAACCTAGCGCATCTGGGCAGCACTCAGTCAAAAGTGGCACAGGTGAAGATGCTGGGAGAGTCAGCCTGAAGCTGTGATGACCTGCCTGATGCAGGTTTCTCGTGAAGAAGAAGTTAACTTAGCTTTCAGATGGGGACGTTTGAGGTCCAGGCAGCACAGGCTGGAAGGTCGCCCCGTGGCTGCATCACCTCAGGGGACAGAGGGAAGGAGTGTGTGCAGGCACGAGTTATCGAATCCCAGTGCAGTAAAGAAGAAAGGGTCCAGGCTTGCTGCTTGTATAACAGCACCCTTGGAAGAACTCAAGGAGGTCGCAGGAGAAACACCAAGGGGCTCATTGCGAATTACCTCAGCCCCCCATGCTCCAGGGACCTGAACTGGGCACCACCTCCCAGGGGTGCCACTCTAGGGGCCTAGCTTCCAATCACACAGAACCCTTGAGGGACACTGCAGCCACATCCAACCATAGCACCACGTGTAGTTCATGCTACCTTCCCCCATGAGCCAATGGTGTCAGCTGGTGAGGTCTGGTTGATGACTTCTTGCAAACTGCCAAATTTTTAATTTGTGAAGTTCCCTTTTCCTTTGTAATTATCAAACAATTTGCATGTAGTATTTTCAGGTTTAAGAACACCCTATTCTCAGGCTGGAGCAATGACTCGGGGTTTAGGGCACTTGCCTGGCATGCGCAAGTACACGGGTTCGAACCCAGCACCCACATATACAGCTAAGGGTCAGAGCAACGAGGGCCATATGAAAAACTCAATGAAAATTGATTCTCTCTCTCTCTCTCTCTCTCTCACTGTCCTTCTATCTTAAAAAAAAAATAGAATACCCTATTCTCCACCAACTTTTCACCCAGTGGTTTTAGCATTCACCGATGAGCCTTCCCTGAATCAATTAATGTCACGGTGTATGCAACAAGAGCTTTTCTAATCCTGTCCTTCCTCCATTCTGTTCTCACCAAGGAGTCCTTTTGCAGGACGGTAAGACCTAAGCACTCTGTTATTTGATGTGCTACAATCATTGTTCTTTTGATTAGATGCTCAGCCCAGTCTGTGCTGTTATTGTCTACTGCAGCATCTATTGTTCTTCAGACACCTCATTTCCTGGCTGACTATGTGTCCTAGGGTCCTCATCCTACATGTATTCTGTCCTCACCATACATGTGTTCTGTATTTGAAATCAGGAATATGGCTCCTGTTAGTGGGACCAGGCTTTCAGAAAAATACCACCTGCCTAGGTGTGTTTACCTGCTTGCTTCTGCGGTTTATTGCTCCTAGGCTCTCCCAGGGGACAGAAATAAGACAGTATTTGCTTTGAATGTCGTGCATTCATGGTGACATCTCTTACTGCACCCGGAGCCAGACAGTTCTTCAACATCATCCATGCCCCGTGCGCATAGCCTTCTCCCACAGTAGGAATCCTGGTTTTAAACACTGAAATGGATTTTCATTTCCTCTATATCATGTACAAATTTATTTTATAATATCTATATAAATATCAGCAATTATAAACCTACTAAGAAACGTTCAAGATGAATTTGCAGTTTTGTCCTTACGTTATTCTCTAATAAAAGTGTAAAGTTAGAGCAACGTAATCAAACGTTACTTTAACTTTCTGTGTGTTTATGTTATCCGTTTAACTTAGTGCCACTACAGTTGCTTCTTTTTCTTTCTTTTTTTTTTTTTTCCAGTTCCAGGAATTGAACCCAGGGGCACTTTACCACGTAAGTACATCCTCAATCTTTTTATTTTTTATTTTGATATTGTGTCCCCTGAAGTTGCTGAGGCTGACTTCAAATTTACAATCCTCCTGCCTCAGTCTCCAAAGTTGCTGGAATTATAGGAGTGTGCCACCACACCTCGCTAGGAGAGATTTCTTGAATGAGAGAGAAATAATTTTCTATTGTTTAGGGCACTATTTTTGGAGGATTTTCTCTTAGAGTTTAATTCTATGGTGCAAACTTTCTCTATCAATCTTCTGTGTAACTAATTCTAAAAAACAACAAATTAAGTGACATCTAAATTTCTATTTTCCTGTGAGTTAGCTAATCAAAATCATCCTCTGAATATCTTACTTCACAAAGTATTAGGATGAAATATGGTATTTTTAATGATGTTTGTGTCCCAATTATTTAGACCCACGTATCATAGTATTAAGGATAAAATCAATTTTTATTAAATCTATGGAAGTAGCTTTCTTAAAATGAAAAAGTAGATAATAAACAGAATAAAAAAACTGGAGCTGTAACAGGAGTGAAAAATGAAGGGAATCTCCGGGGGGCAAGCTCATAGCACCAGGCTGCATGGGAGCAAAGCAGAATGCACAAGGACACACGGGGAGATATTGCTAGCAATAAGAAGGATCGGACACACTGTCAGACAAGTTATTGGAAAATTTTATTGAGTCGTTCACAGGAGCAGTAGAGACAATATGGAAACTTTTTTAGAGGTTCAAGAAAATTGAAAAGACTTACAAGAAAAAATTCTAATGGAAGGAAAATATACATTCACACTGTCTTCATCACAATAATGAAATATTAAATAATAATTTAATAGTGAACTGACAAATTTATTGGAAGATAGGAGAGAAGAAATAGTTAAATTATTGTGACATCTGTATCTACCTTGAGAGGCAGGCAATAACATCTTTAATGTATAAATCTGTATATTGTACTGTATGCATAATGATTTGAAAGATGACTTTATATACCAAGGGAAAATAACTAAAATGTCTAAAGATCTTTCTCATAAGAATCACTACTGGTTTGTATGTGAGCACTTTTTAAGACATGTCTCCATTTCAATAACATTTAAGCTAATTAATTTAAATGCATCTCTCTTTATCATATTTTACACATTTCAATACTGAAAAAGCATATGAGAAATTTCATGTCAAAGTGCAAACCAAATTTTTTATTATCTATATAAAATAACACTATAAAACAGCTATCAAAAGCAAAGGGCCCAGAGATGCATGCTAGTTCATTAGTTAAAAATGTCTTCCTTGGAAATTATACCAAGTGAAACTAGCATAATCTAGAGAACCAAGGGTCAAATGTCTTCACATCTGTGGAGGCTGGAACTAGACCCTGGCCATTGAAAAAGGAGGTCTATTACCTTGTATTAAATCCAGATAAGGTGTAATGTTATACAACCTAATACATTTTTAGAGAAGTTTTGGGAAGGGGAGGGGAGGGATAAGGGTGGGTAATTGGGGGGGGCAACCTTGGGGGTAAATATAATCTTCAGAATCTATATATATATATTATTTTGTTAAAAGATTGTGTGATTGTTCAACAAGTAAATATCTGAATAAAAAATTTAATAAATAAAAATGTGTTCCTTGGGCTGGAGGGGTGGCTCAGCAGTTATGGCACTTGCCTGGCATGTGCAAGTACACAAGTTCAAACCCCAGCACTACGTACACAACGAAATCTCAGAGCAACGAAGGCCATGTGAAAAACTGAAAGTTGATTCTCTCTCTCTCTCTCTCTCTCACTATTCCCTCTTTCTTTAAAAAAAAAAAAAGCCTTCCTTTTTTGTGTTTTTTGTGAGGTTGTAGCATTTGTCAGATGTTTAAAATTCATAGTTTTCATAGTTAATCTTTTTTTTAAGCATTTACATTTCCATCTAAAATTCTGTATTATTTTTGATAGGTAGACCTCAATATTCTCTAAGCTGCAGGTTTCGCAAACCTGGAATTAGTCTTGAGTGTGGCCTGATTGTTTTGGGTCCTGATTCCAAATCAGCTCTGCGTTACTCATGCGAACCTGGAACAGATGATATTTAATTCATCTAAGATTCAATTTATCACCTGTAGAATGAGGATTAAAATTATTTTTATATGTACAATTGTAAATGTAAAATTTGGTTTTCAATCGGGCCAAGGGAAATTCAAACCTCAAGGGGCTATTGCATGGGTTAATTATTTCTAAAAGCTTAAATCAATGCTTTAAAATATCAAGCAATTTAAAAACAAGTCATCCTAATTATATTACTAGTATACAGTCATTTTAGACTCCTATTTCTAATCGTAGAAACATACTAGCACATATGATGACTGATCCCCAAACTTGTGCTTTCTCCACCAGCTTATTCCTCCAGCAGTTACAAAGGCCTAATTGGAGAAGGGAGTTAACAGCCTAAGGCAGCTCCATCAGCCATCACTTTTCTTGCTGCTCTTTAGTTTCTCCTGCTATGCTACTTCTTCAAAACCATGAACAGAACCACCCACATTCCTGAGTTCTGAAGCTCAGTCGTTCTGTAGAGATGGACAGAGAACAGCGAGTGATGTTGTCAGAAAATATTGTGGAGCCACATCTGACATAAAGCAATCATAAACTTGGTTGCTCTATATATGTAAAAACTGCAGTTTATTCCAGGCAATATTTTCAGAATGTTCATTCTACTTTAGTAGTGTGTTGAGAAGGCAAGTGTTTTTATTGATAAAATTGGTAGATAGAAATTGATATGTTTGTTTATTTTCACTTGCTGATATAGGATCAGAGATCAGGAAAACAATTGGAAAATGCAACCTATCATTTTGTACTATTTATATGTGCTCTTTAATATCTGCAAAACAAAAGTAACAATTGTAGAAGTCTGTTAGACTGCTAAATACATTGAAATTTCAACACGTATCATTCATTCTTTGTTGAATTAGACTACCCAGTTCTGGGTTTCAGATGTAGTTACAAGCAGAATATTTATTTATTACAGCTTTCAACAGGATCATTTTCAGTTTTGGCAATTACATAAGGATTTTTATGCTGAAACTTGGCAAAGATCTGGCTGAAAATATTTGTTGAATGAATTGGATGATTTAATGACTAGATCAATAAATAAATGGGATAAATTATTTCATATGTATTTTCCATAAAATTGTATAAAATAGAAATTTAATTCTCCCATACTGTTTTCTGAAATATTTTGTTCAGATGTACTTTTCTGCTTTCATTTTCCAAAATATTTTGCATCTATTTTTATTTGAAAAGAACATTATGCAAATCGCACTTAATCACTCTATAAATCAGTTCTGAATGAAGCATTTCTAGTTGCTCACAATGGATTTGATAGCTAAGGTTATTAAACCCAGTTTCCATGCTTGTTCCATCTTGCTTGCTTTTTCATTCATGTGCAATTTTTGAGGTTTTCATGGTAATTATAGTGGAGGAAAATTGTTTATAACATATTGAAATACTCTTAGATAAACTAATTCCATACTGGTTTCCTTTTTGCCTCAAAACCAGACATACAAATAAATCCTTCATGGATAATTTTATTGTGTCCTTTGAAGCTCAGACACATTTCTAATTCAGGGAGTTTTTGGTCAAAAAATTAAAAGAATGGTTAGTTCTTTACTTTCTTAATCTGATGCCATTTTAAAAGTACAATTATAAACTATAGCACCTGGATGCCTGAATTATAACTTGTCTTTAACTTACATAAATTGTGATTTCTCTTGGCTTTTATAAAGAAAATGGAATCAGTCTTTCAATTCTTTGTTAGAAACGTTCCTGAGTGTTCTGATATTAATTTACTGTATCTTCACCACCACCATTCTTCCATATCAAACACACAGACACACACACTCAACACACTCACACACACACACACATACACAAACACATAAAAGCATACACCTAAGCTAAAAATCTCTGTCTCTCTATTCAAAACTTTACATTTACTCGTCATTTGTTTACTCTTGTTTGCTGAATTTTCTTTGCATATAAATAAGTAATGCACTGGTTAATGTTTTAAGTCATGTAGGTAAAATGTAAACATTTCATAGAACAAATATCAACAGTTATTTTATGTCAATCAAGGAGTGACTCAAAAGATGGTTCAGTGAAATTGAAAAAAAAAAAAAAACCTATCTAAGGACTTCAAGTGTACACCATATAGATCTCTCTTAAACCCAGAGCTAAGAATGCTGAGGAAATTATCTCTCAGCAGAAAACTACAATAGAATTGGGCTTTCCCTGGAGGAATTTATGAATCCTGTCTCTTGTTCAAAGGAGTAAGCTTCCAAATATGCATGGGAAACTCACGAAGTTTTGGAGGAATTGTATTGGTATAACACCTTCAGCTTGGACTATAAAATCATATACAATACAAAATGATAATAAATCTGGTAACCCCAAACTGCTATAGACAGAAAGAAGGTTAACATACTACTCTCTTATCCATCTTTTAAAATAAACAAGGGTCAAGGAAGTAGAATCAAGAGTCTAATGGGTGAAGCAAAGATCTATGGATTCTGTTATAAAAGAGTAAAACTGAGTCCCAAAGAAATTCCTACAGATGTTCAGCTGTATTTAGGAATTTAGAACCCCAAATCCTCTATGCCTCTTGCTTTTCCACTTTTTGAATAGCAGTGATTTTTCTCTTGTCCCACCAGATACAGATAACTCATCTCTATGGTTCACAGGTCTTTAGATCTAGAGAAGCTACCCTTGGGAAACTGAACTCTAGCTCACAAAGAGTTTTATCCATGCCTGGGTCTAGTTTAGGTGTTGAGATTGGAGGCTTAGAGTTGCTGCTGCAGAGACTTTGAGGAATCTTGGAAGAGAGTGAGGAATCTTGAAACAAGAAAGAATATAAATTATCAGACCAGTGGGTTGCAATGACCCCAGCCTCCTTGTGCTCTCACATATGTGCAATCTTCTTGTACCGTGAACCATGAATAGCTATACAAAGTACATTTTATTAACAAGATTACGAGGAGCCCCCATGGTGAGGCTACAGAGATAAGAAGCTGTTGGCCAGCCAGCACCTGTTCGCCAGATATATAAACTATATACTCCTGCTCTTGTCAAGACTTCAAATAAAAGCTGCCACAATTAATTTCTTTTTATTTTATTTGTTTTCTGAGACAAAATCTAGGTTGCTGAGGTTGACATCAAACTTGCAATCCTCCTGACTCAGCCTCCCAAGTTACTGAGATTACAGGTGTGCACCACTTTGTGCAGTATTTCTGACAGGAAACTGATAAAAAATAACCTAGAAGTTGCCCCACTGAATTGTCCATGAACTCAAAACCCATAGAACCTGAGTGATAATAAATGATTGAAGGGTGATGTGAAGGTATCACTGGGTAACTAACATGAGTCCTTACTCTGTGGTGTAGCTTATACAAAACTTCTAAAAATCTCAAATAAAATAATGGGCTTTGAGGTAGTAAAAGTAGCACAACAGGAAGAAAATTTTTACAAAAAAGCTAAAAGCTTTCTTTGTGAGTAGGGAAAATCTTGGGTCTTCTACTCTGTCATACAAAAGAATACTTTTCAGTTAACAATTTGAATTCAAATAAATAAAAAGTAAAGTTTTAAAAAAAGAATGATACACTTTAGACATTCACGGCAACTTTTCTGAAGGAGAAGGACCTCTATTAAATCTTGAGAGAAAATTTAATTTGAACCAGAAAATAAGAATTAAGAATGCAAGAACGTTGTTCTCTGCGTAGAAAGCAGTAAGTTTAGAGGCAGAGAGACAAATGACAGTTGGACAGTATTCCATGGTCACTGGGAGCTAGTGAGTCTCTAAGCACAGGGATGATAAGAACAGGCTTATCCTTTATTTATGTATTTTTTTCAGGCTTGTCCTTTACAAAGAAATGTGCTAGTGGCCGTCTGAAGAGTAGTTTAGAAGATTTCAGCTGTGGAATGGATAGATAATCGAGGAGACTTTTGTCTTCTCCTACTGAGAAATTAGAAATTAGGAGGGTTTGAATTAAGAATAATATGACAGTATTATAACATGACATGGAAAGTGTTTCCATATCAGTTAATGGCAAAGGATCTTTCCAGTTTCTGAAATCACAAAGCTCAGTGTTTTGTCTGTTGTTCTCTTTCACACATTTCTTTTTTCTTTTCTTTCTTTTTGTTTTTAGGAGACTTCGTTTCATTTTTTTATTTATTTATTATTGGTTCAACATAGGCTTACATATTGGAGAGAATGTTACATATTTATGCATACTTAGATATTGACAAAGTAAGTTAAGCCCAATCCTGGAATATTCCCTCTTTCATTCATTCCCTGATCTCATGTCTCCTCTGTAATGCCCCTATGCTACAGATAGAAATGATCATATATATATGTATATTAATTTTTTAAATTTCTGGGTTTACATGCCTACCTACTCAGGCTTCTTGTGGGAGTCAAGTGTATGCCTCCCTGTCTACTTCCCTTCCTCCCTTCTCCCTCCGCCTTCATAGTTATGGCTTCCCCAGCTAACGTGAAATTTCAACTTTGGTGGGTTTATTAATTAAACTTAGCTAACTTTCATTCTATCTTAGGTTTTAGTCTAGCTTCCACATATGAGAGAAAACATTCTGCCCTTAAGTCTCTGTTTTTGGGATATTTCACTTAGCATGATTTTTCCATTTCCATCCATTTATATGCAAAAACCATGGTATCATTCTTTCAAACAGCAGAGTAAAACTCCATTGTATGTATGCATATATACATATATATACTACACTTTTTGGATACATTCATCAAGCAAAGGGCATCTGGGTTGATTTCACAGTTTAGCTATTATAAATTGAGCTGCTATAAAAATTGATGTAGCTGTGTCTCTATAGTATGCCACTTCTAGTTCTTCTGTGAAAATACCCAGGAGTGGGATAGTTGGATTGTATGGTGGTTATATCCCTAGATTTTTTTTTTAAAAGAGGACAATGAGAGAGAGAGAGAGAGAGAGAGAGTCAATTTTCATTGAGTTTTTCATATGCCTTTCGTTGCTCTGACACTTAGTTGTGTACGTGGGTGCTGGGTTTTGAACCTGTGTACTTGCTCATGCCAGGCAAGCACCATAACCGCCGAATCACCGCTCCAGCCTATATCCCTAGACTTTTGAGGCATCTTCACACTGCTTTCCATAGTGGCTGTACCAGTTTGCAGACCCATCAAACAGTGTTTTAGTATTCCTTTCTCCCTACAACCCATCCAGCATCTGTTATTATTCGTGTTTTCACTTTTGCCATTCTTAATGAAGTAAGGTAGTTTTGATTTGTATTTCTGTGATTGCTAGTGATGTAGAATATTTTCTCATATATTTATTGGCTTTTTGAACTTTGTAGAAAAGTTTCTGTTTAGTTCTATAGCCCATTTAGTGATTGGGTCGTTTGTGTTTTTGGTGTTAATTTTTTTGAGTTCTTTGTATATTCTGTATATTATTCCCCTGTTGGAGAGGTAGTAGGCAATGATTTTCTCCCATTCTGTAGGTTCTCTCTTGACACTCTTGACTAATTATTTAGCTGTGCAGAAGCTTTTCAGTTTAATGGCATCCCACTCATTTGATTCTTGGCTTAAATTTTGCATTATATGAGTGTTGTTAAGGAAGGAGGTGACTACACCAAAGTGGTGGAGGGGTGATCCATGTTTTTTCTAAGAATAGTATAATTGCTGGTTTAATTACTAATTGGTTGATCCATTTCAATTTGATCTTTGTGCAGGGTGAGAGATAAGAATCTAATTTTAAGTTTGTGCATATGGCTGTCCAGTTTCTCCCTCACCATTTGTTGAACAGTCTCTTTCCTCCAAGATATATCTTTTGCTCTCTTTCTCAAACATCAGATGGTTAAAGACTTAGGGGTTTGTCTCAATGTCTTCTATTTTATTCCATTAGTTTTCATGTCTGTTTTGATACCAATAGCATAGTATAATTTCAGATCAGGTATTATAACACCTCCTGTTTCCTCTTTCTAGCTTAGTAATGTTTTGGCTACTCTAGGCTTCTTGTTATTCCAAATGAATGTGAGAATTGCTTTTTCTATATCCATGAAGAATGTCATTGGTATCTTCCAGAGATTGCGTTGAATCTGTACAGTGCTCTCAGCAGAATGCCATTTTAATTATATTGATTCCCTTAACCAAGATCATGGAATGTTTTTCCGTTATCTCAGGTCTTCTTCAATTTCTTTTTTCAGTGTGCAATAGTTTTCAATGTAGACATCTTTTATTTCCTTTATTAGATTAATACCCAAGTATTTTATTCTTTTTGAAGTTATTGTGAATGAGATGAATTTCCTGATTTCTTCTGTGGCTGAATTACTGACGGAGTATAGGAAAGTTATTGATTTATGAGTGTTGATTTTCCACCTGCCACTTTGCTAAATGCATATATAAGCTCTATCAGAAGCCCTCTGATGGAGATTTGGGGGTCTTCTAGGTATAGGATCATATCATCAGCAAACAGAGATAGTTTTTTTGTTTTTTGTTTTTTTGTTTTTTTGTTTTAGCGAGAGAGAGAGAGAGAGAGAGAGAGAGAAAGAATCAATCTTATTTAGTTTTATCATGTGACCTTTGCTTCGAGACTTTGTTGCATACGTGGTGCTGGGGTTTGAACTCGCCTACTCACACATGCCAGGCAAGCGCCGTAACTGCTAAGCCACAGCTCCGGCCCCAAATAGGTATAATTCAACATACTCTTTTCCTATTCAAATGCTTTTAATTTCCTTGTCTGATAGGTCCAGCTAGGGTTTCCAGGACTATATTAAATAAGAGTGGTAAGAGCAGATGCCTTATCTTGTATCCAAATTTAGTGGGAATGATTTTAATCTTTCTCCATAAAGTATAATGTTGGCTGTTTGTTTGTCATAAATGGCCTTTACAAAATTAAAGTAAGTTCCTTCGATCCATATCTTCTCCAGAGTTTTGAGCATAAGTGGGTGTTGGATTTTATCAAAGGCCTTTGCTGCATCAATTGAGATGATTATATGGATTTTGTCTTTAATTCTGTTTACATGGTAAATCATATTTATTGATTTGCATATATATTTGCATATATATGTTGATTTGCATGTATTATCCCATTAATGTGTTTTTGAATGTGGTTTGCTAGAACTTCATTAAGGACTTTTGCATCTATGTTCATCAGGGAAATTGGTCTGTAGTTTTCTTTTCTTGATATGACAACTCATTTCTAATACTGGCAAATTCTCTCAGCTCCCCAGGGTCTAACCACCTTTCACCAGTACCACCACTACTACCCCAAGAGAAGTAACCATTATTTCGCCTTCAGAATATTACAGTCACCTCCTAACTCATGATATCGCTTCCATTTTCTGCCCTCTCTCCTTTAGAGTGACCCTGTTAAATAGAAATTAGATTATTACAATCCTTTTCTCCCAAACTCTCCAATGGCTTCCATTTTCACTCAAGTCAAAAGCTAAGATGCTCTCTTGTCCTTCTACAGGTGGCTCTTCTGCAGTCTCTCTCACTCCTGTCCTCATTACTGAAGCCACACAAGTTATCATGCTCCTTTCCTAACACTCAAAACACCACCTGTGCCTCAAGAACTGTGCAATTCCTGTTTCACTTCCTTTACTCCACTTTCACTGTAAGATTCATTCATTCGTCATCTGCAGGTCTTTACTTAAATGTGACAATCTCAGGTAAGCCTTTCCTGTTCACCTTTTACTAGAGTACAGCCCTTCCAACCTCCCTCATTTCTACTCTTATTATTCTGAAATATTAATCCATCTATTTTACTTAATTGAGCTGCTAATGACCACTTCTCCACCCTCATCCATGGGAACTGAGAATTTATATGCAAACCATGTAGAACAGAATCACACATGGGAGATATGGAATAATACTTATTTGATGGCTGAATGGATAACTAGGTTTAGAAAATGCCTTTCATTATAATTTGCAGTAGGAATGAAGTCAAGGATAGCCCCCAAGTTCAAGCTGAATCAGAACTACCTGGGTCTCTTCCTACCATAGCAAGACACCTTTTAGTGGCAAGTGCTAAAGGGACCAGATCAATTAAATTAGAAAAGAGAATCTTAGGGAAATGATGTCTACATTGAATATTAAGATCCAAAGTTTTTACAAATTCTTGAATAGTCTTTTAGAAGCTACATTTTCCTCCCAACCCAACACACTTATATTTTGTAACTATTAGCACAGAGATGAGCCTGGCATGTTGGCCCATGCCTGTAATCACTGGCTCACAAGTTCAAGACCAGCCTCAGGAACATATTTATCAAGACCCTGTCTCAAAAATACAAAATAGGCTGAGGATGTGGCTCACTAGGTAACTGCCCCTGTATTCAATCTCTGGTATACAAAAAAAAAGATGAAAGCAAAAAGTCCGGAATCAGAATATGTATGATTCTTATCCAGTTTCAGCCACAGTTTAGGAAAATTGCCCAAATTCTTTGATGAGATTCTATATCTTAACAAAATAACAAAAATATTTAAGTGCATCTACTTAATCTAATTTTCAAATTATACTAAAAAGAAAATAAATGGCATAATATAAACACTGAAAACACGGAAGAACTTCTACTCTATCGACATTGTCGTTTTAAATATTTTTGTAAAAATCAAGCATATTAATATTTTATTTCAAATATGTACTATAAATAAAGAAATTACAGTTGCTATAATACTGAAAAGTCCTCAGAACTAAGTTCTCAATAGTAATAGTCAAATAAGAAACAGCCAAAGAACTTTCTTTCTGTATTCCAGATCCATTTCTTAGTAATCTCCATTAATCACTATTGCAAGTAAAACACTTTACCTGTGCTACCCCACTATCTTTCCATAAAAGAGTCCTTCATTGCTTTAAGTGTTTGTCACAACTAAGAAATTTGAAAAAGCAAAAATGAGCAATTACTGATCTCTGAAAAGTTTAGCAATATATCAACATTAGAGAATATTTGGAAAATTTCCTGACAATTTTTCTGTCATATTTTTTAGAGTTGAAGTGTTGAGAACTTGAAATAGGAATTCCTCAAAAGAATAAAACACAGAGCAACCATGTGGATAACAAACATTATCTAACTATTTCCTAGATGTATATAGAGCTATGGGGAAATGCGGGATCAACCAACACTTTGAGAATAATACATTAATTCCAGAGATTAAAGATAATTTCTAGTCTCATACAACTTCTACATTAGAATTTGTGTTCCACTTCTAATGAATACATTCTGAAATAAAATTTTGGCACTTCTTTAACAGGAGAAAAAAGAAGTGTATCAATTTCACTTATAGTTTCATCTGGTTATTGTTTTATTAACACTCAGTTTGTATGTAGTGCTGGGGTTCAAACCTCAGTCCTTGTGCATGCCAGGCAAGTATTCTACCACTGAACCACTGTTCCAGTCCCCAATTTTTGGCTTATTTTAAAGATATTATAACATTCCCAAATTCCAAAGTTTAATATTTTAAAGCTTTTTTTTTTTTTTAAGAAAAATCTTCCAGGGGCTGGAGTGGTGGCTCAGTGGTTACAGCACTTGCCTGGTATGCACAAGGATGCAGGTTCAAACCCTAACACCACAGCACTACATACACAACATACACAAAGAAGTGTCAGAGCAACAAAACCACATGAAAAGCTAAACAAAATTGAATCTCTCTTCCTCTCTCTCACTCTCCCTCTTTCTTAAAAAAAAAAACAAAACAAGAAAGAAAAAGAAAAACCTACCAGGACAAAATAACAAGATACACTTGCTCTGTTTTACTCATAAAGTTTTCAATTTGTTTTGTACTAGAAATTAAAATGTTGATACATAGAACTTTTACGTGCACTTAAGTAAAATAGCCACACATATTGCCAAAAAATAAAAATATAATGAATAAAACTGTGTAAAAAATCTAAAAGCAAAAGTAAATAGAGTAATTTTAAAATCACAAGATAACCTAAAGGATCTTAAGATCTTCCGATATTCATCTTGGCAATTAGGTTGCTGGGTACACACACACACACACACACACACACACACACACACATACATTATTTCTGTGGTCTATTCAAGTATATATGAAGATTTCCAGATCTTGAATATTCATGTAATTTATTTTCCATCCTTAAAAGTTCAAAATGATTAGCATTGCATATCTAACTTAGGAATTGTTATTGAATAAAGAGTCCTAGGACCATTACAAATCACTGGTGGGAGCATATACTGTTGCCACTTTGGCAAGCAATTTTGCAATTTACTTTAAAGTCAAACACACATCAGTCACAAGACCCAACAATTCCACTTTATATAAGTGATATGAAAAGACTTTCACAAAAAGACTTGTATAAAAACATTTATAAAAATATTTTTTCATAATAACTCCCAGTTGAAAAATTTCAAATATCCATCCATCAACAGGAGACAAGAAAGATCACTTGAAATATCTTCATATGATAAAAATACTACTTAGTAATTTTAAAAACCAATTTGGTGACACACAAACAACATGAATGTCAAGAACATTATGCTGAGTGAAAAAAAATCAAAACAAAAAGATTATATGACTTTTTATACCCAAAGTAAAATGAAAGAAATACCCTAATTGGGTAGAATTCTGAACAGTGGAGACCAGCTGAGGGTGGTGATTAACTAAAGATGTGCGGAGAAAGCATTCTGGTATGAAAGATGTTTCCAGAACTCAATGGGATGGAGTTTACAACATGTTTACACATCCCAAATTCACTGAGTTGTGTGACTGAGACACATGCATTTCAGACTGTGTAAATCCTATTTCAAGGGAAAAGAAAAAGAGAGAAGAGAAATCCTGGATGGGAATGAGGAGATTCACCTTCTTATGCACTTCAAAAAGGCAATCAGCATGGAATTCTTAAACTGCACATAATTCATATCCCTTACTACTTCTGCTGCCTGAGGAAGCAATCATTGATACATGCAATAAAAGGAAAATACACTAACATTTATTAACTATATATATATATATATATATATATATATATTATGTATTAGTGAAAATTAGAGCCAAATTAAGTAAACTTTCATTCATAGATTGGATACTAAGCATCCCTTAAAAATAGCTCTTCTAGGAGATGAAGTGGTTGCTCAGTGGTGGAGCACTAGCCTTGCATGCATGAGGACTGGAGTGCGAACCCCAGCACCACAAACACAACTAAGTGTTGGAGAAACTAAAAAGAGATGAAAAAATAAATAAAATGGATTATTTCTTTCTCTCTCTCATTTGTAAAAAAAAATAGTTCTTCCAAAGAGTGCTTGGTAAAGGATAAAATGTTTATATCAATTACATATCAATAGGTTACCTATCTTTTAACATATGAGCATACTGTATGATATTACTGTCATTGCATATTACATGTGTATTCAATTTTTAAGTGATTTATGATATAGCATGGACATCATAGTGCCATGGTAATAAATATGGAATAACCAGGTACATGTGTGCATAAAAGAACCTCTGTGTGTGTAACATAAGGGCATGAGCGTACACACCCCCTGATGCAGTGAGCCCCTATAGACTTATAAGAGATCCATTGCTTTAATTTTATTTCTTGGAACCACTGAGCTATCTTTTATATTGACTGTTTTATGTTACTGTTTGTTGATTGAATTGCAGTGTTTTTAGACTGTGCACTCAAAGTCTGCTTATTGTATAAAACACTGAATAGCTGTGGCACCTCTCTGAGCTTCTATACTTCTCTGTGCCTAGACTTTGCACTGAGCCCGGCTTGACTTTTTCTTCTTATATAATTGAAAGAGTTCCTAGAGTTACATGTTTTTTTTTTTCATGTCCAGTGGGAAAGTGCAAGAATTCTAATCCTGGAATTAATATTTTCTCTTTCAAATTACCTTTATCAATCCAGCAAACTGAGATACCTAATTCAGGAGAAACCCCTTTACATTTCTAAGAGTTTTCAGTGGCATGTTATATCCATAAGAGCATCAAACATTTCTTATTTCAATTCTGGAAAAATTCTTACTGTAATTGCTTAGAAAATTAGACCATACCTGCATCTGGGGTATGCATTGTAAGTTACTGTGTGTTGTCTCTTCCTTGATAAGAATTCCAGCTCTTACCAGGTTGCTCCAACCCCTCTTTAAATTGGTGAGCGTGATTGTGTCTCATGGAAGTCTGTGAAGATTAACTGCATTTAAACCATATAAAGCTGGCCCGGCTTACATAAGAGGCCCATACCATTGTTATTTCACTTATACTAATTATTTATTATTATTATTATTATTATTATTATTATTATTCCATGGGATTTATAGGATAAGGGAGGCAGAAGCAAGTGTCAAACAAAATTAGACTTCTTTTAGGTGGAGTAAAATGTCCCTTGGATAGTTATGCAACGATGGTTACTACAAATGTTTGCTTTTCAAGGTAAACTATTGAAAAATAAAGGATTGGCTTATTTTAAAAGATGGTTTAGACTGCATTAAATGTGCAACTTGAAAAATTTTTATGAAATTTAGGAAGCCAACCTTGGTTAGTTACTCATATATTTGGGCAAAATGGGGCTCGAATGGCTTTCTTATTGTTCTATGCAAAAGGATAAAATGGTGATGAGCAATTTTAAGTTTGCTTCACCAAAATGATGAAATAAATTTTTACAGTCCATCTGAATTCTTCAGTTGATCATTTTAGAAAAATAAATTTAAAATATTTTAAAATCAAAACTAAAACTTTCAATACATGAAATTGACTTAATGAGTGACAGCTTAATTGTGATCTTTTTTAAAAATGAGTTAATTAGAATTGAATGATTCAATAATTTATTTAAACTCCTAATATTCACTTGCAGAATTTTTTTAATTATCTGTAAAAATAAGTGTCCATAAAAGGATCCTGTTCCACCTTGTTGCCTAAAACATACACTACCTGAGGACTAGTTAGATTGGATAGGGGAGTTACAGCTCTCCCAACATCATACAATGTACTTTATGTACTTTTACTAATATGAATAAAGTAAAGTGTATTTCCCAGTTTTCACCCAAAACTCAAATATCTATGAAAAATAAAAATATTTAACTATTGCTCAGTCATTGCTACTATATGGTATATCGCTTTGCACATGGTTTCATAACAGTGATTCTAGAGTTCTACAGCAATTCTTTCTCACTTAACTGTTCTCTTCATTTGTGTACTTGCTCATGTGAAGATTCAGCATGTGATATGTGGATTATATTTAATTGGTTCAATAGAATTATGCCATTCATTACTGAGCTTAACATTGTGTTGCTTTGTTTAGACAGATTAGATTTTATTAAGTACCCCCAAATAGAATGATTAGGTAAATATCTAAATTCCAACAATTCTCTTTTTTGGAAATACTTGCACTTAAGAGAAAAAAGAGGTGTAAATTATTTAACACATCAATGAATCTCTATTGTGGATCTAAAACTCAGAACAATTTCAAAACTATTTTGACTTATTCTTAATTTATTGATGAATGTCTTTTTATATTCACCAAATACTTTAATATAAATGTATTCCTTATTGCACATTAATGTCCATTTTTAAAATATACTTCATTTAAATATCTTCTGTGTGTAATGTGAATATTTGCAAATATTTTGGTACAAGTCTTTCATTTATACCAAAAGTGTGAATAAACCAGTCACCATACCAGACAAAAAAGCAAAATGTTCAATCCTTTAAATAAATTTAAGTTCTATGCTGAGGATTATTAAGATAATCCTACAACATGTCATAATAAACATAACCAGGGAGATTTTCTTTTTCCTTTACTTACTGAGGAATAAGATAAAGAAGATTCAAAGTGAAAGGGATCAACATAATATTTTAAATGTTATGAAATGAAATAAAATGATGGCTTAGAAAAACTCTCAGAGAGGGGAGTGTACTCGTAGTTGCAAGGGACCGAAAAGGGTAAAGGGCATAGAGGGTGGAGAGAGGTTGGATAACAGCATCAAGACACTTGGATAGGAGCAGTCAGTTCAGGGTTTGCAGGGTAGTAGTCACTGTGGTAGAGTCTGATAGCCTCTGATCTATTTAAAGATGACGACCAAAGAAGAATCCAGAGGTACCTAGCATATAGCATGGATTAAAGTTTGGGGAGAAGAAAATGCTAATTACCCACATTTGATCACTGCACATTGTACACAGGTACTGAATTGCTAGCTAAGCCTCATGAATGTATAGAACTATATGGTAATAGAAATTTTGCTCTCATGAAACTGATCAGCCAAGTTACTATTGAAAATTAATTGAAAAGTATAATGGTTTAAACAAATGGGGACATTTTCTTCTCCACAAGTGCAAACAGTACTACCCTTCTACAAATAAAAATCCAAGGGATTACTTTTTCGTAGGACATTTTTGCTCTCATAAATTATCTATTATTTTGTGAATTGAAACTATTTTAATATTTAATGGTGTTTATTGACTTCTGATAGATGGGAAATATCTTTGGCCAAGAATTCTGTTTCATCCTACCTACACTCTGAATTTACTGATTAGAGTCAGTGTTGAGCCAAAGCCCAGTGTTGTCAATGTTGAATTTCATCAGGATCTCATTTCACCTCCAGGTATGGTTGAAAGAGGCCCATTGTCCTGATTACCTAGCTATTTTACTATCCATCCTAATCTCATTCAATATGACTACTTTAGGGTACTAACTCTGAAAGATAAAGGGATACCATTGGAGAGGGCTTTCAAACCGATGATTCAGTATCTCATATTTCAAAATGTTGATATACCTGATGTGTAGATTTGTCAGGTCATAATGATGGTCATAAGTTTAACTAAGTTCTTCAAAATTTTCTGCCAATGGGGAAAATTACATATGAGACAACTTAAAGCCATTTCCTCCCCCATAGATACTGGTTGCACCCACATGAAATAAAATGAAACAAAAACTAGGTAAAAACAGTGTTTACTGGGGATCACCAACTCATGTCAAAGAATACAATTAGATCCGTGTGACACGTGCTTCAACAGAGATTGTTCCAAAATGAGCAGGAGCCACAGCCACGGAGTTCCTTGCAGGCAGTGTTGGGGAATGTGAACTTTAAGAGTAATTGAAAGAATATGAGAAGCATTACCTTTGTGTTTGGAATTGTTCCCGTCCATGAACTGTAGTGTACATTGCATTGGACAGGATCAGCACAGGAGCAGGAGAAATGAAAATAAAGACTGTCATAGAAATCTAGGAGGGATGGTAGATTTCAGAATATGGAAGCAATCTGTGCATGAAGGAATTTGGATATTAATGGGAAAAAGAAAATGTATGATAGTGTGCTACACGGGATGATTGATTGAATGTGAGCATCAGAAGTAGATACAGGAGTCAAGAAAGATCTGGATTTATGAGGTGGCAGTTGGAGGGGAAATGTAAAAGTATCATTTTTCTAACAGTTTTACCAGTGTAGCCCTAAATCCAAAAGATTAAAAGAATAAGTATTTTTTTTGGGGGGGGGATATCCCAGGGATGATTTCTTAAACAATCTCAAAGATTTCTTTACTAGGAGAAAACAGAAAGTGGTAGCCACAAATAAGGACTCTATTATGAAATACTAAAGGCCTTTTAACAAAAACAGAAATGAAATATATATAAGATATATTGGATAAGACCTGAGGTTGTTAAAATAATATCTATGAAATAATAAGACAAAGGCTATCAGCTCAGTTGAAAAATGGACAGAAAATTAAATGGCTATTTCAAAAAATAGAACTATGAATGGCCAAGACACATGAAATTTTTCTTGATTTTATTAATGTCAATGAAATGAAAATTAAGGCCACAATATAGTCCACTGTACAGTTACTCAAATGGCTAAAATTGAAGCAGAGTAAAAAACCACACATCGACAAGAAGTCAAGCAACTGTAATTCTTATTTACTGTTTGTGGAAGTTTAAATGTGACCAATCTCCTCAGAAATTACTGTTGCAGTATCTAAAGCTAAACATATAAACTCTATGATCCTACAGGTATGTATCTAATAGAAATGAGCAGGTATGTTCACAAAAACAAATATTAATGTGTACATAGCTTTCCAAAACTTCAAACCACCACTAACAGACATCTACCGGAAAAGGACTTAAACAAGACGACATACGACCCTGGAAGAGAAATGGAAACCCACAACCAATTATCAAGTCACAGATGAATTTCACCAACACAATACTGAAGGAAAGATGTCAGACATGTGGAATACATGCTATATGACTCCACTTCAAGTTCAAGATCTGAGCAATCGAATCTGTGCTATAAGACGGTATGTTGGCTAGCGTTGGGGTGGCTGGTGGCAGAAAGGGGCTAACTCAGAGCACCTGGGGTCATGGCGTCACTGAGTGTGCCCACCCCTCTGGGTACACAGGCTGTACACTCTAAGTCACAAAGCTAACTACTGTGGTTCATGCACTTTTCTTCATTGATTTTACACTGTATCTGGAATTTAATATTTAAAGTAGGTATAGTATTTATGTTTTTTCATTTTTATATTGAAGGGATACATGATATTTTGACCTTCATATACACAGTCAAACAAATTAACACATTCATCACTACATGTAACTATCTTTGTGTGTGTGTGTGTGATAAGTATACCCAAAATAACTCTCAGCAGATTTTCACTGTATAACACAATGCTATCATTATGGACCTCATGTGGTGTATTAGATTCCTAGACTATTTACTTTATATGACTTTCTGTCATTTAACTTACATTCCATCCTTTCTCCCTATCTCCAGCCTTGGTAACCATTAATCTCTCTTTTTCTATCTTTTTGGCCATTTGTAGAGTGCACATATAAGAGAGATCATGTGGTATTATTCTTTTGTATCTAGTTGATTTAATTTAACATAATACTTCAGCAAAACAAAAAAATGTAATCAATAAAGCAAAAAGCCAGTCTATGAGCTAGAACATATTTCCAAACCATTTATTGGATAACGGATTAATACATAAAACACAGAAGGAACTCACACAACTCAATAGAACAAAAATAAATTTAAAAATGGACAAAGGACCCAATCTAACTTTTTTCCAAGATACACATAAAAATGGCTAATAGACATGTGAGAAAAGGTGTTCACATCACTAATCATGAGGGAGAGGCAGACCAAAACCACAGTGAGACCTCCCCTCTGTCAGAATGGCTCCTACCACATGCACAAGAGAGAACAGGTATTAGTGAGGGTGGGAGAAAAGGGAACCCTTGTGCACTGTTTGTGGGAGTATAAATCAGTACAGTCATTATGGGAAATGAAAATGAACATCCCTCAAAATATTGCAGTGTAACTACCATAGGACCCAACAATCTCTCTGCTGGGTAAATATCCCGAAGAAATAAAAATAGTATGTTGAAGAGACACCTAAATTCCCATGTACAGTATTCACTGCAGGCAAGACATGGAAACAATCTGAGTGTCCATTAGTGGATGAATAGATAAAGAAACATGGTAGAATTACTTTCTTTTTAAGGCAAAGTAATATTCCAATTTACACACATCATAATATTTTAATTATATTAACACAACATTCTATTAATGTGATAACATGATAATTATAATTTATTAATTGTATTAATATGATATGTCAGTAATTGTAAAAGGAATATAATTCAGCCATAAAAAAGAGATACCAGGGGCTGGAGCAGTGGCTCGGTGGTTACGGTGCTTGCCCAGCATGCACAAGTACATGGGTTCAAATCCCAGCAACCCACGTACACAACTAAGTGTCAAAGCAACTTAAGCCGTGTGAAAAACTCAATAAAAATTGATTCTCTCTCTCTCTCTCTCTCACTGTCCTTCTCTCTTTAAAAAAAAATAAAGAGATACTGCTATATATGAAAACATGAAGGAGCCCAAAGGACATTATTTGTGCTTTTAGATTGGCACCATTAGTGTAGTGTCAGTGCAAAAACTTTGCAAACTAAACTTTTGTCATTCTAGTCCAGGGCACCAGCTTAAATTCTGGAGAAGATAGGGATCAAAGGAACTTACATTAATTTTGTCAGGGCCATTTCTGAAAAGCCCACAGCAAACATAATAGTTAAGGAGAAAAATTGAACTCATTCTCACTAAACTCGGGAACAAGACAAAGCTATCCAATCTCACCACTCTTATTCAATATAGTCCTCAAAACCCTAGCCAGAGGGGCTAAATAGAAATTTCTCAATGGAGGAAGTCCAACAACCCCATAAATATATGAGAAAATGGTCTCCATCACTAGCACTCAGAGGAGTGCAAATCAAAACTTCACTGAGATTCCACCTCACCCCCGTCAGAGTGGCAAAAATGAAGAATACAAAGAATGACAGATGCTGCAGGGGCTGTAGGAAGAGAGGAACTCTGTCACATTGCTGGTGGGACTGCAAACTGGTACAGCCACTCTGGAAAGCAGTGTACAAACTCCTCAAAAAATTTGGGCTTGAATCACCATTTTACCCAGTTATCCCACACCTGGGTATTTCCCCAAAAGAACTAGAATCAACATATTACAGAGATACAGCTTCATCAATGTTTATATCAGCTCAATTTACTATAGCTAAATTATGGAACCAACCCAGATGCCCTACACTGACGAGTGGATTAAAAAACTGTGGTACATAAATACAATGGAGTTCTACTCCGCTATTAGAGAGAACGATATCAAGCCATTTGCAGCCAAATGGATGGAGATGGAAAAATTATGCTGAGCAAAGTATCCCAAACTCAGAGACTCAAAAGCAGAATGTTTTCTGTCATGTGTGGAAACTAGAATACAATCGGAAACAGACTGAAAGTGGTTAAGCTAATAATAATCACAAGATGGGTGAATTTTTACACGAGCAGGGGGAAACCTTGCCCATGATGCTGGGGGATGAAAGGAGGGTGGCAGGGAGGGAAGGAGGAAGTAGGAGGGTTATCAAGGATACTGGAGGGAGAGAGTATGGGGCTATCAACCCAGTGGAGAACCTTCAACTTCCATAAGAAGCCCAACTAACACAGGGATACAGTAGGGGGAATCATGAGATTGGGGGGAGATCACGGAATGGCATCAGGCTTGGTTTGTGCTGGTGTTGTGCATTTGTTCATGATTGTATAGAAATAATTCCCTCATAAATGTAAGACTGTCTTGAATGAATAAAAAATAAAAAAAAAAACCCTTGCCAGAGCCATCAAACAAGAGAAGGAAATCAAAGGAATTGAATAGGAAAAGAGGAAGTTAAACTATTTCTATTTTCTGATGACATGACCCTATAGAAGATGCAAAAAACTCCATCAGAACACTTCTAAAGCTTATAAATGAATTCATAGAGTGGTGGCATAGAACACCAACTCCTGTAAATCAATAGTTTTCCTATACTCCAACAGCAATTCTGTTGAAGAATAAATCAGGAAATGCATCCAATTCACAGTAACCTCAAAAAGAGTAAAACACTTGGAAATTAATCAAAGGAAGTAAAAGACCTCTACAATGAAAACCATTGAACACTGAAAAAAGAAATTGAAGAAGACCTGAGAAGATGTAAAGACATCTCAAGTTCTTGGTTAGGAAGAATCAATATAGTTAAAATGACCATTCTGCCAAAAGCACCATACAGATTCAACATATTCCCCATCACATACCAATATCATTCTTCACAGATATAGAAAAATTGATTCTCAAATTCATTTGAATTAGAAAAAAAAAGACTGGAGGGATTGCAATACCTGACCTAAAATTATACTAGAGAGCTGTAATAACAAAAACATCATGGTATGGGTATCATAATAGGCAGAAAGACCAATGAAATAGAACAGAAGACCCTGAGACTAACCCACAAATCTATAACCATCTGATATTCAACAAAGGGGCAAAAATATAACATGGAGGAAAGACAGCCTGTTGAACAAATGGACAAACTGGGAAGCCATATGCAGACAACTGAAATTAGATCCTTATCTCTCACCCTCCACAAAAATCAAATCAAAATGAATCAAAGAACTAGCAATTAAACCAGCAACCACACAAGTATTAGGAAAAAATAGTAGGATCAGCACTCCACCGCATTGCTTGTAGGCGCCTTCTTCCTTAACAAGACTCCCGTAGTGTAAGAACTAAAACCAAGAATCAATAAATAGATGCCATTAAACTGAAAAGCTTCTGTACAGCTAAGGACTTAGTCAAGAGTGTAAACAAAGAATCTACATAATGGGAGAAAATCATTGCCTGCTACCTCTCCAACGGGGAGGTATATCCAGAATATATAAAGAACTTAACACCAAAAAACCACAAATACTCCAATCAATAAATGGACTATGGAACTAAACAGAAACTTCTCTACAGGGGAAGATCAAAAAGCCAAAAGATATATGAAAAAGTGTTCTACTTCATGAGCAGTAAGAGAAATGCAAATCAAAACTGCTCTGAGATTCCACCTCACCCCAGAGTGGCAAAAATGAAGAATACAAATAATAACAGATGCTTGAGGGGTTGTGATGAGACAGGAACACTAACACATCACTGGTGGGACTGCAAACTTGTACAGCCAGTCTGGAAAGCGTGTGGAGTGTTCTCAATTAGAGATTAACCACAGTAATGTCCAGTTATCCTAGTCCTGAGTATTTTCCCAGAAGAGCTAGAATCAGGTTATTAAGAAGGTACAGCTACATCAATGTTTATAGCAGCTCAATTTACAGTAGTGAAATTATGGAATCATAATTCCATAACTAGATGATGCTCACTGGATGACTGAATCCCAAAATTGTGATATAATACACACACACACACACACACACACACACACACACACACACAATGGAGTTCTATTCAGCTATTTGAATGAATGGTATCATGGCTTTCACTGGTAAATGGATGGAAATGCTGAATGAAACAAGCCAAACCCAGAGACATAAGGGTTAAATATTTCCTCTCATATGTGGAAGCTCAAGTAAAATCTAGGATAGGATGAAGCTTAGTCAAATTTATTTAATAGACCCACCAAATCTGAAGTAGCACATAAGCTGTAGGGACTATAGCTATGAAGAGGGTGGGGAAAGAATGGGAGGAAGAGAAAGAAGGGTAAAAGAGGTGTTCGATACACCCATGGGAGTACATTTGACTCCTATGAGAACCCCAAATATATCCAGACAGGAACATAAATCTAATAATTTCAACATGTAAATTACATGAATATGGTCACTTATTTCTGTAACTTGGGGGAACTAGAGAAGAGCCATTAGACAGGGAGTGTAGGAAGCAGGGGAGATCCTGGACAAGTATTGGGTTAAAGCAACTCTGTCAATATGTATGCATACACGAAGGTGAACCAATGAATCCCTTCATTATGTCAGTGAAGGCTGAACCAATCAAATTAAATAAATAAACGAATGCATATCTTTATTCAATATATGAATCACATTATTAGTCCTATGATTCTTAAATAAACAAACAAAAAAAGAATTCAGTATTGCAAAGTCTGATGTCATTGTAGGAATATGTGGGTGCTTACTACTTGGTCAGGCTCCCTTTAAAACAGAGAAAAAGAAAGTCTAGATGCCTGTGCATTCCAATTTATTGACATTTGATATGACTGTTATCTCAGTTAAGAGACAAGGCCTTATTACATCTTTATGCTCCAAGACTTAGACAATGCATCTTAAAATAATCTAAACAGTTTCCTTCTTTTATCTTTTGAAATATAGCTACTTAACCATCATTTTTGTTAAAAGACATCATTCATGTTTGGAAATAAAGAATAAAAAAGGAGTCTCATAACATTATTTACCAGTGCTCATTTCTATGGGGGATTTCAGGAAGGCATTGATTATAATTAGAGAAGCATGATTTTTTATGTGACAGCAACACAAAGTACCTCCTTTAAGAGTCTCTGTATTAAATGGGATGCAGCCAGTACAGCCCCGCAGACTGGGAGCTGGCGATGCAGGGTTTCAGCCTCAGCATGCTGGGAGCATATTCATAGCAGCCCCACAAAGTCCCAGGACTGCTGGGCCAGCAGCTGCTCACTACCAATGAGGCTTCCTTATTACAGAGCAATCTTTCCAGTTCTCCAAGCAATCTTTTTATAGTACCGGGCTTGATTGCCACGAGGGCTTCTTGCCAGTAAGGGATTGATGGAGCAGAGAACCACTAAACATAAATAGCACCTTGTTAAGTGGACATATCATACCTACAGAAAACAGCAATCCTGCATATCTCAGGAAGGGCTGTTGTAATTACATGTAAATCACATCATGGCAAATATGTCTGAACCATGTGATGAACCAGAAAACAAATTTGAACCCATAGGAGACAAATATATGCAAGAGGGTGATTAGAACAATAAGTAATCTTAATTTTAAAGCATGCTTCATGCTTTTTAAGCATGCTTAAAATCTTTTTCTGTAACTCTGAAGAATGGATAAATTGTATTTCTAGATACTTTATCTCCCTCTGTCAGTCAAAGAAAGTAGGATATGTTTTGCAAATTTAATTTTGAAATGAAAAGGCTGTATTTTATTAGAAGTCCGGGGACATTGACCTCCTGATCTTCCATTGATGACCTCGGTGACTTTACACGTCACTTTTCTATAAAATGGAGATAATAGGCGCTTTGCACTGGTTGCTTTAGAATGGTTAGAAAGCACATGATACAATGCATAGAAGCCCATCACATATTGTAAGAGGAAGGTCAGGTTTTAACATATTGTTGTAACTAAAGCGTCACCTTGATTCCCTTTGAACAATTATCCATAATTACATTTCCTTGGTCTTATGTAATCAATACATAAAGCTAAGTATTATATCAGGGTTTTCAATTTCAGAAGCTAAAGAATACCACTTACCACTTCCTTCTACTACACTTATTTTTTATTATCACCTACCATTTTTTTTCATCCATGTGAACCGTTCATATTTTGGCTTCCTCCTGTTCATATGTTCTTGATTTTAATGACTATATTTCTAGTCCCTGACTATATATCAATATTGTATTTTCACAGATTTGCCTTAAATTTTTTTCTAAAAAATGTTCACAAAATTTGGATTTTTATGTACATATTTAGTTTTCTTGATGTCAGTTTATAACCCGCACGTGAATCTAAATAGTTTTTCTTTTTATAGCCTTGAATACCTTTACTGTTTTTTCCTTAATGTTCTACATATAATTGCCATTTTTGTAATAAACAGCTATGAGAGAGCTCATCCTCTCTCTCTCTCCCTCTCTCTCTCTCTCTCTCTCTCTCTGTCTCACGCGCACACACACAGCAGTAAGATGAGGATCTTTTCTCTTTCCAAAATACATATCCAGCTTTGCATGTAGCAACGTTCTCTTTCTTAAGCTTACTGTACATGAAGGGTAATTCAGAAAACTATAATTTAATTTTTAATTAAACCTTCATTTCTGCTTAATTGTACACTACAGCTTCTTCATTGCAGAAACAGAAGCTGAAGGAAGCAATTTCCAACGTGCCTAAAGGTCTTGCACTGCGCCAAAGTCAAGCCGGTTTCCATAGCAACAGGCACACCACCCTCTATTTATTCCAAATAAATGACAAATCAAAAGTGCAGCTGTAATATCGGGAACTTCTTTTTCTCCCACCACAATACAAACCTGCAAATACCTCTAGTACCTCGGTTACCGCTTGCCGTAGCCTAATAAGTGAAAAAAGGGGGTTCCGCTGCAGGCTGTGGCTGCAGTTTCCTGCAGCCTGAGGACTGTCATGGTAACCTTGACTTCTATTCCGTGAAATGCCCTCGGGTGGGAAAGCAAAACAGAGGCATTATTTTCATCATGTTAGATATTTTACCTGGCAAATGAGATTTGTTTGTCTTAACCTAAGAAGCAAATCAAATTCTGAATTACATCATCTAATAGCTACTGCTGCTGGATGCCCTCCACAGAATTATTAATTTGAAAATCCAACATCTGCAAAATGCTAACCTGGCCTATTAAGCTAAACAATGCTTTTAAGCCTCAACTGGTCCCTTTCTGCTCTCTTCATCATCCTTTCGGTGAAATGAGCCCAGCCCAGGACATAGGAAAAGAGACTGGAGAAGCCCACCAAGCCGGTTAATCATGGCATGGGTATCACTGAGATCCAGAGCAAAACCTTCCTGCCTCCCACTGGTGTACAGGAAGTTCTTCCCTTACCTGTACAAACACATGCACACACACTCCTCCTGTGAACACCAGAGCTAAGGTGCTTGAGGAAAAATATGCATACAAACCTTTCACGTTTTAGTTTACTCATAAATCTTCTCATGCAATTTAAATGCTACCGCAAATTAAGGATATTATTGAATACAGAAAATATGTTCTTACATCATTTTTTTCATGAAAACTTTCAACCTACATTCGGAAATATTAATATCTTTATTTATCAATTCATTTTAAAATTGTTTTTTTTTAAAGAGAGAGAGGAACAGTGAAAGAGAGAGAATCAATTCATCTATTTTTATTTAGCTTTTCATTGGGTTTTTGTTGCTGTGATGCTTAGTTGTGTACATGGTGCTGGGGTTTGAACCTAGGTCCCTGCACATGCCAGGCAAGCGCTGTAACCGCTGAGCCACAACTCCAGCCCTTGTCAATTCATTTTAAAATAAGCTCAAGGATTAAAGGTAAGGCACTAGCACAACTCTGATGAGACTCTTTGTGATCACTTATTACCAAAACAAATGTACTTTCATTTCCGAGCTGGAAAGCTGAAACGACCAATAAAGACTCACGAGTGTGCATCACTGGGTTATGAGTTTTCTCCTCAGCAACGAAGGCCATGGCTTCCGAGTTTCCACTGCCTCTTGAACACTGAAAAAGTGTATGTGCTGGCTTCAGCAATGTGGCATGATGCTACTTTTCCCCATTGTGTCTGGAAGGCTTCCCTTATGCAGACAACCACACTTCTGGAGATTTTTCACTGATGGGCTAGCTGTCAATCCCTTTGTAATCCTTCAGCTTCACTGTTCTTTGATGCATTTACTTATATCACTGAAATAAAATTAAGGAATTAAGGACATACACAGTCTATTTTAAGATTCCTTTAAAATGCTCAAAGTTCCAACTGTGTCAAAAAATATGAATTCCAGCCAGGTGTGGTGCTATATGCCTATAATCCCAGTGGTTTGGCAGGCTGATGCAGGAGAATCACAGGTTTGAAGCCAGCCTTAGCCACTTAGCGAGACCCTAAGCAACATAGCAAGACCTTGCCCCAAAATAAAAGGTAAAAAGGGCTTGGGACGTGGCTCAGTGGATAAGTACCCTTGGGTTTAATCCCTGGTACTGGGAAAAAGAAGAAAGAAAGAAAAAGAAGAAAGAAAGAAAGAAAGAAAGAAAGAAAGAAAGAAAGAAAGAAAGAAAGAAAGAAAGAAAGAAGAAAGAAAGGAAGGAAGGAAGGAAGGAAAGAAGGAAAGAAAGAAGGAAGGAAGACATAAAGAAGAAAATGGATTCCATAACACTTGCTAAAGCAAACTTTTGGTTTGAATGAAAAGTATCGCCCAAATGTTCATGTGAGACAATCCAGGAAGGCTGAGGTGAAAGGACTGAGTTATGAGAGCCTTGATCTAATCAGTGAGTTAATCCTGATAGGGACTACCTGGCAACCCTAGGCTGGTAGGATATGGCTGGAGGAGGTGGGTCACTGGGGCATGCCTTTGGGGTTTGTTTTGTATCTGGCCTGGAGTTTCTCTTTCTGATCCCTGATGTCATGCCTTCCACCATGATGTTCAGCCTCACCTCGAGCTCTGAAGAATGGAGGCAGCCTTTCATGGACTAAGACGTCTGAAACCATGAGTCCCCAAATAAACTTTTCCTCCTAAAATTTTTCTTGCCAGGTCCTACAGTCATAGCAGCATAAAAGCTGTCTGAAACAAACCAACTCTTCATAAAATTGATATAAAATATAAACCTAATAATATTCTATTTAAAGTCATTTTAGCAAGTTCTCACAAAAATTTAGTATAATAGAAGCTCTACACTAATCAGTCTATTAAATATTGATTTAATGTAAAATCACATGTTAAGATTTTATCAAATAGCATGGATAAATCAAAATGCCATATTAGTGACTAAAATTTACATAAGAGCCCAGTATTTAAACTTAGCAAAATATTTTTAAGTTAAATATCTACACTCATTCAATATAATACTCTTTTTCTACTTTGAGTATAACAAATTCAATGAAAAATGGTTACAAAATTCTGGGCAAGAACATATTATTAACAGCAAGGCTGAAATTCACCTTTGCTTTATCTGTTTTTAGATGAAATTGCATGTTTGTAGATGGCATATTAAATTAACACAGTGAAGGGGATTTCATTTAAAAATTAAGCAAACTTCCCAAGCAGAGTTGGTGCTATACAGGGCTTCATTTCAGAGCCAGGTATAGCTGAGGTTTGGGGAGTTAGTCCTTGCTCTCACACTAAGAGGCTTGATTTGCTTGAGTAAATCATTTAATGTCTCATCATTAGTCTCCTCCTTTGGGACGCTGGGCAAGAAATATCTGTCTCACATTGTTAGTGTGAGCAAGTCTGAGTAGCTGAGAACATTAAAGGAAACATCTCCCCAGTGCCTGGCATGCAGTAGGCAATTAATGTAGTAGTTTGCTCACTTCTCAACTTCTTACACAACACATGGCCTGGGGAAACTGTGAAATTGCAATTCATTGCTCTTTCTAGTTGACATCATGCCAAGCGAAACAGGCCAGACTTAGAAAGTTGTCAAAGGTGGAATAGGTTCTCTCATACATGGAAGATAGAGAGAAATAACAAATGAAAAAAAAAAATAGAAGGGACAGCAATAGAATAAGTCAGGAGCTCATAGGGGAGGAAGAAGATCAAGAAAGAGAAGGAACTGAGAAACAAACTGACCAAATAATGCTATGTGCTTATAGGAGTATATCACAATGTGGAGTACTTTCACTAATAGCTATTACAATGACCAACTTAACAAATCAGCAAAAAGAAGAGAAAGCAGTAGAGTCCATGAAAGTGGATGGGACCCACTGAGGAATGAAAAAAGGAAATTATGTGCATGTATGAACACATCATAATGAACCCCATAATTTTGTAGAATTATCATGCACTAATAAAAATATAATAATTTTTTGAAAATATTTACTATTATTATGTCCACACAAGATGCAAATAAAGTCCCTTTTCCTTATCTCTAATGAATCACAGACATAAATTTTAGAACAATGACTATTAAATTCTCAGACAAAGGTAAAGCTTTTGTGACATTTGATTAGGTGAAAAAAAGCCACAAAAATAAAAATTTAAAAAGAAAAGAAATGGCATATAGTTCCATTAAAACTAAAAATCTTAAAAGCCTTTAAAAACTTTGAAAGACAGTGTTAAGAAAATAAAAAGAAAAACTACTGACTGGAGCAAATATGTCTAAAACCAAAATCTAGTAAAGGACCTGCAAGCACAAGTTTGAAATAACATATGCAATGCAAAACTAAGCAGAAAAAGCTAACAAACACCGAGCAACAGATTTGAGCCACACCTCACAAAAATATATATCAATAGTAAATATGATGCACATGAAAATATTTTCAACGAGTTTGTTGGAAAAATGTGAGTTAACACAACAATAAGATTTACCTCAGCTAGAATGGCTAAATTAAAAAGGATGATGATAATAAATGTTGGTGAAGATGTAGGCATAGGAACACCCACAATGCCTGATGGGAATAGATAGAAGACAGATGTTTTGGAAATCAGTTGAAAGATTCTTACCAAGCTATTTCTCCCACATAATCCAGCAAGCACAATTCCAGGAATGACTCAAGATAATTTTGGAACAAAAAAATGTACTATATATATATATATATATATATATATATATATATATATATGTGTGTATATATATCCATGTATGCATTTTATTTATGATAATCAAAATTGGAAACAACCTAAATGCCCATGAACTGGCAAATGGATTATCTACACAATGGAATACTACCCAGTAACGTGAAAGAGAGACTCTACTGCAAATACATATAAAAGGAGGGATGAATCTCAATAGGATTTGCTAAAAAAAAAAAAAAAAAAACAGTAACAGCAGACTAGTCACTGCCTGAGCCATGGACAAGGTGAGAGACTAATTATAAAGAAGTACATAGAAGGGCTGGAGCCGTAGCTCAGCGGTTACGGCTTGCCCAGCATGGGTGAGTACACGGGTTCAAACTCCAGGACCCACATGTAAATCTCAGTGTCAGAGCGACAAAGCCATGTGAGAAACTCAATAAAAATTGATTCTCTGTCTCTCTCTCTCTAAAAAAAAAAAAAAAAAGTACATAGAAACTTATTGGCATGTAGGAAACATTCTTCATAACTGTGGGTACAGGGATGTAGACATTTTTCTACACGTCTAATTTTAGCATGTAAAATACACAACTTTAAGGGTAGAATAGTCTGTTTCTATTATTTTGTTCTCTTTCTAAAAGCTCATCCCTACAAACACAGACTCGGTTCATATGTGAACATAGGACCAAGCCCTGACAGTGTCCTTGCAAGGCGGAGGGCCGATAACAGAGTTTTAGCAAGTTTGCCACGGGGCCAATGGGAAAGAAGAACTGCTTTTGAGGATTCATGGAGTGGCAAGAGCTTTTAGACAATCTTTCAGGGGAATTTCCTTTAGCCCGATTTTTTTTTAATTAAGAAATTTAGTTGTTATGCAATCAAAAATGCTTCCAATAAAACAATATAATATGTATATACTCTTAAAATTAGATTTACCCCCTAGAGCCCACCCTACTTTCCTACCCTCACCCCTCCCTGCTGTCCCCTTGCACCTCCTTCCGATACATCTCTATGAATGCCCTAGGTTGTGTGTTGCTACACCTTTGCTGGGTTTAATACATGAGGTTGACCACCTTTCACACTGGCCAAGGTCTAGCTCAAGCCTCCACAGATGAGTGAAGACATTCGACCCTTCACTCTCTGGGTTGGCCAGATTTTTGATCGTTCAAAAGAAGAGCAACTTTATACAGCAGAAGGGTTTGGAAGGGGTTGAAGTTCCAGAGTTTTGAGTGGACAGGGTTAGCAAATGAACATTCCGTCCCCACAGCTGCATTTATTTTCCTCAGCTGGTGCGGCTGTGGAAACAGCACTCTATGAAAGTGCATTCACTGATATTTCTTAAGTGATGAAATGAGGATTTCACTTTTAATGTCTAGAACACCCATTGTATTAAAGCTTGAGTACTGCTGTGACCACCAAAGCAGAAAGAAGTTGTAGGCAAAATATTTTACATACAATAGGAATTATTTTCCTGGGAGACAAACATCTCACTCCTCAATTGCTCTGAAAGGACACTTTAGAGGTGTCAAAGTGACATTTTTTTTAAGAAATTTATTTGTTGAACAATCAAACTTGCTTCTAACAAAACAATATAATATATATATATAAATTCTGAAAATTAGATTTACCCCCAAGAGCACCCCCAATTACCCACCCTTATCCCTTCCCCCCCACCCTTCCCAGTACATCTCTACGAATGCCTTAGGTTGTATGTCACTACACCTTCTCAGGATTTAAAACATGAGAATCGACCAAAGTGACTTCCTTTAGTGATTGATAAAATCTGTTTCTCCTCTCCACTTAAGATGACTTGTTACCCAGATTTATTTTAAATTTTCATTACCATGCAGAGCTATCTTAGCATTAAATTCTGAATCCATGCTGTATAATTAATTTTAAAAACTTTAAGGTATTTCATGGAGAGAGAACAATGTTACATTTATCTTGTTATGTATATGACATGGGACATAGCTAGTTATTTGCATACAGAGATGATACAAAGAGAAGACAATTTTTATTCAATGTATGAAATGATTTATTTTCATCACAAGAATAAAACATACACATTCATTAAAAGTTATTAATATGTAGGAGTTTCCTAACCTGTTATCCTTGAATATCCTAATATAGGTTTCAAAGCTCTGTACTTAGGTACTTTTTTTTCTTAGATTAAATTGACCACAACTTTTTTGGTGTCTTTTATCTGAGACATAAAAAAAGTAAAAGCAACTATACTAACAACTGGCATTTGCTAATAAACTAGAAACTACTTTAAATTTTATTTTTTTGTATCATTTAGCATTTTGTACATTAGGACTAAGTAAATTTGGAGCATTCAAATGTAAGGGTGATTTGAATCTAAACTAAGCCCATTCAATGGTCAAGAAAATAAAACATAATAAGAGTAAGGTTACAGCAACTACCATCTGCCAGATAGAGTCCTAAGTGTTTTATCCAGCAGAATCTCCTATACCTGTCACACTCACCTATCCACTAAGTACCAAAATCATCGCTTCCACAGATGAGCATATGACAAGGTCATGCAACAAGAGTCATTGTAGAACATGGGAGTCAGGATTCAAATTCAGTCCACATTTCTTAGAAGTTTGCTATGAACCAGCACATTATTTCATCTTTTAAAATCCATATTCTTTAAAATCCTGGACCTGTTTTTAAACCAACTTGGTCATTAGGAGGCTTTCTATTGGGATTAATATCTTCCTAGGTACTGTTACCTATACTAAAAAGTATTTTCAGCTTTGCTAGTCAAAATTTGATGCTGATGAATTTAAAAACAGATTTGTACATTGATTTTTAACATACCTTCTCTTAGGAAAAATGAAATGAAGTTATTCTTTGTACGACATTGCCAGTGTTTATACATTGTAATTTAACCACAGGATAATCTGGGTTGATCTATCATTTTTATGAGTTGCATATTTAAAACCAAGCTAATGTAAAACTGAATAAATGTAATACAAATTTATTTTACAATTTTATGAATATGTGTGCATTTTGGATTAATGTGTTTTCTTCATCTGCTATGTAAGAGGCAAATTATTACTTTACATTACCTTGATGATCACCACACCTTTTAACTGGTTTTTGTACTTTAGTGATAATGTGGCTTGCTGATAAAAACGTCATTTACGCAAGAAGAAAAGTTTGGACAATAACTGGGCCTCAGTAGCCTCCTAGAGCTGAAGCTGAGGTAGCGTTCCTCTACACCAGCTGTTTCATAGTTCGGCATCTAGACACTCAGTGGTGATGCAGTAGACAGCTAAGAAATGTCTTCCAGTTCCTATGTAGGACTTCAAAGACTTTTAACTTAAAGTTTCCATTGTCTACATGACGAGTTATAATATTTTAAGGGTTTCCTTGTATTTCAGATCATAAAGATCATTCATGTCACCTTATAGAGCCTAAATTTAGAGACTATTTGGAGTCTAATCCCAAAATTCCTAAGAAGTCACCATTTCAAGGGTTTGAGTTTACTAATTTAATCCATGGATGCATTTTTTTCTTTTTATTTATCACACACACAATGGAAAAATCTGTACAAGGCAATAAGTTAAAGAAATCCTCATACAATCTAATGCTACAAAATTATGGTGCCATAATTTATAAAACTACAGAGGTTGACAATAAAGGATGAGAAAGACCTTATGTATTTCCTTGATTAGACCAGAGTCTGGAAAGAAGAGAGAAATTTGAGTGTGTATAATTCTAATGGTGAGATAAAATTTCAAATGGAAATAACAGAACATATATATATATACATATATATATGTATATATATATATGCACATTTTTGTCATTTTCTTCAAATACAGTGTTCCAGTCCTCCCACTATATAAGAACACTGGTCTAGAGAAGTTAAGTGACTTTCCAGAGAAGCAATGAAGGCCTAGAACCAAGGTTTTCCCAAAATGTGTAGTTCCATACGCTTATGTTACAGATTTAAAGTGATTTCCTGTGGTATATTTCTACTTTCTACATATACCATTTGTGCTTGAGCTTTCTGCAGGATTCTACAATTTGTTATGCTTGATCTCATAAGCAATCTCAATAATAGTATTATTAGACAAAATGTTTGACTTACTTTAAATATGTTTACCATGGATAAAATATTGTAACTCCATCGAGTTCATGAAATACTATTCATTCAGTTTTTCCTGGATGCAATGTTTTAAAAGCAATAGGGACAAATAACAACATTACCATTTCAAAACCAAGTAAAATTCTTTGGAGCTTTACAAATCTGAATCTGTACTAGAAATCAAATTGGTTTCTCCTTGGAGCTTCCTGGTTAGTGGGAGAACTGTGTGATGTGAGACCAACTACTCCACATCATACTCTGAGCCAATGTTGCTACAAGATTTAGATTTGAAACATTCTAATCTGCGTTCCCTAATTCTTGCTCTTTTGAATTCTATACCTTATGCAAGAAAATCTAAGAAGGTCTTGACACATTTAAAGATGCACAGTAGCTGTGTGTCAGTAAGTTGATAACCGAAAAAGTTGTGTTACCAGCTTTGCAATGCATGATCCTCCTAACCAGATCTGGTTTTCCCTTCCCTATTTTACTTGATATTAAGATTTTTATTTAAAATCCTGTGTTGCTTCTTTTAAAAAAGGCACAACAGATTAAATGACTTTTACACTGCTAAAAAAATAAATAAATAATATACAGACAGAAAGTGCATCAAACCGGAATTGAGACTTCCATATGGTGAATCCATCGGATAAGAACGCTGCCTTCAAATAGTAAGAGAAACTACCCCACCAGATGGTGTGAGGATCTGTAGTGGTGTGATGTGTGGAGAAGAGTTTGAAACATCCTAAAGTCCACCATGGCACTTGCAGCTCATGGGCAACCTAGCACTCACCACTCCCCCTCCCCAAGTTCCATCTCTCCAATTTCCTCTCCTTTACATTCTGTGATTCAGTCTGAAGTTGAAGGCGAGAACAATCTCTGCTGTTTCTCACCATTGATTGGTACTCTACCACATTGCACCCTAATCTTTTATTTCCTTGTCAAAGTTCCCCCTAATCCTCCTCTCCTTAAATGCAAAGGTTAACTAGTATTTTCCTCTCCCTTTTTGGCCAATCCAGGTTTCAGGACACTGACTTCCATAAAGGCAGGGCTTAAGGGAAACCAGTATCTGAAGAAGAATATAGATAGACTTTCACCAGTGCTTGTCCAACGTAAAGACTGCTTCAGTGAGGGGGTGGAAGAGGATAGGAGTTGGGAAATCAGAAAGATCCTTCTTGCAACATTTGAGGGTTACTTCCATTTTTAAAACACTGAGGTGAGAAAATGGTCCTGAGAGAAAAGATTGAGCAAATGTAAATAATCATAAAAGTGGGTTTAAGAAAGAAGAGTTAGACCTATCTAACTAAAATAACAGGAAAAAGTAGGAGGAAACATGATTGAGATCTGACTCTAGAATATCATGAAAGTTCAGAGTGTTTATTTTTTAGAGAAATTATTTTATATGTACATTGTGTAAGCACAAATAGAAAACCATTAAAGTATTAGTCTGAAAAAATAATTTTAAAGCAGCATAATTAAAATAGAACCTAACAGTGCTTTGAAAATAGCTGAAATTCAATACATTTTTAATAATACATGAATTAATGTATTTCGAGAAAATAAGTTTTTCTGAATTTTGCAAAATGTAGTATCAAGTGGAAAGTTAGGAGATCTTTAACACCTGGCAGAGTGGATTCTGGAAAGAAGCTAACGCTGAACGCACAGCACATTCTCAGTGATCGCCCTGTGTCAGCTTCCACTGACGCAAGGTCCCCCTCCCCTCAAATTCATATCTTGAATTCCTAGCTGTGAATGCGATGGCATTGGGAAGCAGGGTCTTTGGGAGGTTTTAAATTTAGAGGAGAAAATATAGCCCTATAAAAAGATTGGTTCCTATATAAGGAGAATAGGCACCTCCAGATCCTCTCTCCACCCTGTGAGGATGTAAGAATATGGGTATAAGTGGGCCAGCAAGCCCTCACCAGAACCCGACCATGCTGACCTTGGATGCTCCATCCTCCACAACGATAAGAAATAAGTATCTGTGGTGTAAGCCACCAGCCGACAGCATTTTGCTATAACAACTATGATGTCTTGAACATCGGTGTCCCCTCAAGACGTGGGTATTGGACCCCATTATACAATGTGATAGTATTAAGTGGTGAAGTCTTTTGGGAGAGGGCCAGAGCCATGAGGCTCAGCCCTCACAAATAAGGTTAGAGCTCCTATAGAAGAGAATGAAGGAAGCATCCCTTCATCCTGTACCTGAGGACACAGTGGCAAGGGACCATCCATCGAGCAGAGGGATCGCAAACCACACAGACAACCAGTTGGGACCTTGGTTTTCTACTACTAAGTCTTCAGGTATGGGAGCTAAATTATAAATTAAATAGGTTTAATTTACCTAAGGTATTTTGTTATAGGAGCCTAAATGAACTAGCACATCCTAATTTGGTCCCTCCACCTCTGAAGAAAGTGGCATGTAACTAGAGTTGCAAAAGTAAGAAACAGATGCTAACCCACTGATGGCCTTATTTTGTCCATAAAATGTGTATCACATCTAAGGAGCAATGTATTTTATTTACTTGCTTGCTCCCTTCCATTCTTTAGCATATGCAATACACACACACACACACACACACACACACACACACCATGGAACACAATGACTTCACACTGTTTCAGTCTTCTCCAACTTCACTCAACTCACTGTCTCCTATTTAATGGACTTTAGAACAGCTTTAGAAAACTATTTTTTGCTGCCTGTCCTTGATTTTATCATTCCACTTTACAGAAAGCAGTTGTAATTTTATTTCTTAATTAATCCTGGGCTTATTTCTAAATTAGTGAAATTAACACTGAAATCACTTCAGGGTTGATGGAATGTGAAAATATTTTCCTTTTAAGGTTTAAGTCTTTCTATTTAATTAGCATTTTCTAAGAAACTAGTGTTTTTAATGGGCAAAATGATGATTTGGACCTGATCCTATCCATATCAAGGTATGAACTTTATCCTAAAGTTAAATGCCTAGGAATACAGTAACTTTCTCAGACCTTTCTGCCATTACTTTAATTTTTGCCTTTGCTAATCATGTGATATCTATAGTCAGGGGTCAAAGAATTAATGGAGTGCATGGAGATTCCATAAACCTATTCAAGAATTTCCCAGAGCTTAATTTCCCTCATCCCTTATCTTAGAAGTTTAATAGTCTTAGAAGTCTGATAGTCTTTGTCCTTGGTTCTCTTTACTTGTTAGCTTTCGTACTGTGACCTTTTAGTTCATCTTAGCTGTTTCTTACACTTTCATGTTTCACACGTGACCTTCATGCTAATAATCCTCAAGGCATTTTTATAATCCCATTTCCTGAGCTTCCAACAATTCATATTTCTATCTAGAATTTCTTGACTAAATTGTAAAATTTAACATGTTATAGTTAGTAAATTATTTGGATCAAACATTGTGAAAACTCCCAATCTTTCACTTTTTGGTTTACTACCACTAAGAGTTCTTCCTTCTTATGCATCTCATCAAAGCTCCTATTTACTTCTCCCCAAATATTCTTATTTTTTAAAGAGAGAGAGAGAAAGTTAATGTTAATTTTATTTATCTTTTTATCTGTTTTTTGATTTTCTGACACTTACTCATGCATGTGGGGCTGGGATTCAAACCTGGTTTCTCATGCATGCCAGTCAAGTGCTGTACCACTGAGACATCTCTCCAGCTCCCCCAACATTCTTTTATATTCTATTTTACATTTATTTTCACTGATCTTATCCAATTATATGTATTCACTATTTTATGACTAAATTGGTGAAAGTCTTTTAAATCCATCTTGTTTCCAATCTCCTACCCTAGATTACCTTTCATAATATCATTAGGATATTTTTAAATATATTCTTTATTTCTTAACCTCTTTATGTCAACAGTGCATCATGATTTATTGCCATGTAGTTTTCAACATCTTAATCTTGCTTCAAAAGACATTTATGAATTGATCATGACTTATATATCTTCCAGTTTTGTCACCTTCCCTCACTTGTAAGGCTGTTTCCTTTGTAATGTATGTCATGTGTCACGCAGAGAATGTGTTAAAATAGAGCTCTATCACCACATTCAGAAAATCTTATTCAATAAGTGGTGGAGAGAAACATGTGTTCTCAACCATCAAAAGAGGTAAGTGCCTAAATCACATGTGATCTGTGGACCACAGTGTCAGAAATATTGGTTGACCTTCTGCTGTAAGGTTTTAATAAATCCAAAAATAAAATTCTTAAGGAAATTCCCCAAGTTGAAAAAAATTTACTCATGTTAACACTCAAAATAATGAAATGTAATTATGACTACTATAAAATTATAAATAAAATATATGAACCATATAAAAACAGTGTGACATGCTGAAAAGAGATAGCATTAAAGTTGAAGTATCAATTCCATCTTGTTATGTTTGTGAACTTCAATAATCCCCTAAGCTTTCTGTTTTAGTTTTATTAACTCAGAATGTTCCTAAATGGTCTGCTTACAACATATGGTTGTTGATAGGTTCACATAAGAAGAAAATAGGAAAGGTTATAAAAATTTCCAGTAAAAAAGTGAATTGCTTTTGTAATACTGCTATTACAAGCTTTAAAGATTTTTTTGAATTTAGAGTCCAGATTATAAACTTCTTAGAACTCGTTCTTGTTCAAATACATACATTATATAAAATATACAATAAATAAGTAATAAATTCATCTTCATATTTATATACATGGAAACCAGCTATAGGAAACTCTATAGCTGCAAATATTCTTATAGTTTAGTTGCAACAGAGTTTTAAGATCAAATAGTAGTTAAGCATACATTATAAAAATCAGCCTTAGTACTCTATTTTGCATTTTCATTATGCAAATGGATTTTTATCTATCAAAATGAACTAAATCTTTGAATCAATGTGGTAAATACAACAGAAAATAACTTGGAATGCACTAGTGTGAAATGGGAAAATGTTAATGGTATTTGACCTACAAGTGAGCTTGTCTTACATTTAAGGAAAATATTTAAGAAAATTAAATCTCTTCAACTAGATATTTTTGTGACTTTACAGATTTGAATTCAGTACTTGGAAAACTTAGTAGAATCTATAAAATGTTATGTACTGAAACCAGAATCATGAACAGTTATTGTTCAAAACTCAGCTGAAGAATTTGCAGAGCATTACCAGACCGGAAGGATGAAGAGAAAAAGTAGCTCCAAAAGACTGTCATAATCCCCAATTGTTCTTCCTAAAATTCGTGTATAGTTACTTGTCACTGTTATTTTTATCTTAAATTGGCATATTATCTTATCATTACTGGTATAATCTATAAAGTGTAAATATTTATGGTTAACTATAAATAAAGTAATTCATGATAATTTAAACCTTATTTGTATTTATGAAATTATTTATAAGAATTTTGTTATCATAATCACAACATATGTAGCTATTTATTCATTATGTAATATAAGGCACATTTTCAGTGCCCAGAACTGTGTTGTGTAGTGATAACATATGTCTCTGCCTAGGAAAGTTCATATTCAGATGGGGAAGAATAAATGCTACAAGTGACAATGTTGATAATGTACATGATTTGTACAATGTGAAATTCTGTAAACATTTACAGCATTTTACAGAAATTCATATCTTTAGTTAGAATAGAAATCATCAAGAAGGCAAATAACAATATATGGCAAATATTAGAAAGATAAAGATAAACTCATACATTGGTAGTGGGACTGCAAATTAGTACTACCACTCTGGAAAGCAGTATGAAAATTCCTCCAAAAAAGCTGGGAGTGGGGGCTGGAGTGCTGGCTCAGAGGTTACAGCGCTTGCC
>PVKS010008378.1:36540-68799 GCA_004027875.1 Aplodontia rufa | reverse complement strand
TCTGTAGAACTGGGTTGCTGAGCCCTTACCTGACCACCTGCACTGTCTGATTGCACTCAGTGGCCTGCAGCTCCCAGTCGCCCTAAGCTTTTCTCAGTCTCTCTATGACATATATACACATTTGTGAAAGGTGTTCAATTGAGATTGGAATTAAAGGATCTGTGGTTGCCCAGCTTATGACTATCCAGAGACCCACAAGACTTCAGTGACCTGCCACTGCTGAAAGTGGTGTCACCTGTAGACATGTCACAGAAAACACCAGAATGTGCAGTGCATGACCACAACAGCTTGCTCATGACACAGGGGTACAGTGATCAGCAGAAATCACAGGCCACAGCAGAATGGGTGGCGAAGGGACAGTCATTTCTGGAGAGGACACAGCGTCCATGCTGTGGTTTGAGTGTGGCTCATCCCCTCTGACACCCAGGCTGACTGGGAAGGTCGGGCCCTGTTGGAGGTGACCAAGAGCCACCTTGCAGCTCCCTACAGAGAAGGCTACCTGGACAAACAGGTCTGTGAGAGACAGCTGCACACCATCACAAGAGGCGGCCCAGAGGGTGGGCACCAGGAGGTGGCCCTGGTGCTGTGACTCAGAAGGAGATGTCCATCAAGGGAGTGCACAGGGGCACTCATGTGAGGAGGGTGGTGTGACCCCGCACTCGTAGGGTGGGGAGTGCACATCTGCAGGGCAGCTGGAGTGGGTGGGCCTTCGGACGGTCAGAATGTGGTGTCCCAGTGAAAGCTGTGCAGAGACGGGAATGAAGACCAAGATGGTAGGCAGACACTGTGGTGCGGAAATGCCAATAAGATCAGGCTGGGATCCGGGAAACACACTGATGAAGCAACACTGAGGGACAACCAGAGGAAAGCTGTGGTGTGTCCCCATGTGCAAGGTAGGAGAGCCATGCAAAGCCCCATCCATGCACTTCAGCCATGTCTGGGGACCCAAGGGAGAGGCTCTGGGGAGCCTGTGCTGGAGGTGCCTGAGGAGCCCCATCCAGCACAAGTCCTGAACCTTCAACCCTGGCACAGGGGACACCTGCCCTGTGGAATGCAGGCCTCCACCCCACAGTGGGGGCACACTTAGAGTAGGGTAGCCAACCTGTGCCTCTTGGTATAAGATGCCTGTGGTCCTACACTGAGCCAGGAAGTGAGTCAATGGTGACACAAGTTAGTACTCAGGGCCCAAAACATTCATCCAGAGGAGCTGGCTGAGGAGCTGCAGTAGCCACCCTGCTGGCCAGGCGCCTGCCTCATCCTGTGCCCTTTAACCAGATGTATATATTTGACCCTAAAGGACGGAGGGTGTGTGGAGAAAGCTCCCCAAGTCCTGGCCCTAAACCCACTCTGAGGTCACTTTGGGCCTCCGGACATGAAGCTTTCGACTGCTTGTGGGATGGGAGGCCACTCCACTTTAGTGGCTCCTGCCAGGCTGTGTTGGAATGGTGGTGGCCCAGAACTGCACAGGCTGGCATTGCTTGGTTGCAGAGCTAACCCACAGCAGGCCAGGCCCTGGTCCCATCCCCAGCACTGCAGAAGCGACCTCACACAGCACTGAAAGGCAGAATCCACTCATTCAACCAAGGTTACAAAACAGTCCCTTAAAAGACTTTAAAGCAAACAGATCTTTAAAAAGACTTGGTTCTGGGCCTGGAGCAGTGGCTCAGTGGTTATGTCACTTGCGCAGCATGTGCAAGTACACGGGTTCAAACCCCAGTACCCATGTACACAACTAAGTGTTGGAGCAACAAAAGCCAAGTGAAAAACTCAATAAAAATTGATTCTCTCTCTCTCTCTCCCTCTCTTTTAAACGACTTGATTCTTTTAACTGTTTTTATAAGTAACCAAACTCTGTTAATGACAGCAGAAAACTTGACGTTACCTCAACAAGACAAAATCTATTTCTAGAGGATCTAGTGGATCTCACAAAGAGCAGACGGACCTTCTGAGGACATCGAGTGGCTCAAACCCTGAAGATTATTTGATCTTGCCAGGAATCGACACTCAGTTTTTAGAAAATCCTGTACAGGATGTTTTCAGTTAGACAATTGAAGCACACAATTTCCCACCCGAGATTTGTCCTTCACAGCCTTCTCTTCCTTCTGACACTCTGCCTTGGGGGCTTGGGGCTGGGATTTGTCACATGCGGGGTGAACCTCCTGCAGAGGGGACTGTCATAGCACACAGAAGTGTGAGACACATTACCTAGTGTCCTGAAGATTGTGTAAGATTCACAGAAGTCCGGTGGCCCTGGGGCAATGCTGTGAATCATGACTTCTATCTTAAAATTCTGTGTGCTTTAAAAATAGCTGATTTCCCCCTCCATTGCTAAACTCCTCAACCGTCCTCTGCTGCCTCAGCACTTCCGTGTCATTGGTCTCAGGCACCACTCTGCCATCCACACTCTGCCGTGGTGGTCTTTGGGGAGTTTGTGCAGACCTGCTGCCATCCAGGGCATGGTTGACACTGAGGTCTACCTGTCTTCCAGGAGGTGGCGGTAGGTGTCCATCTCTGCCTCCAGCTTGACCCTGAGGTGCAGCAGGCCTCTGCCCATGGCTGCCAACCCTGATGCAGGTGCAGCAGGACACCATGCAGCTGAGTCTCTTATCCCTTAGACTATTCCCTAGGCTGGTCTTCGGACTTCTCCCACAGTCCAGTCACTCTCCAAGTGATGCGGGGTTTTTGAGATGAGGCTGGATTCTCTACTCCCGCTGGTGAATGGAGTTGGGCCTCTACAGACTCTAGCAGCCAAATAGCCCGCTTCTAGTGTTTGCATCCATTCCCAGTTAAAACTGGGAATTTGGGCTGGCTGCAGGTGTCTGCAGCCGAGAAAGTGTTAGCAGTTCTTCAGCTAAAAGCTGGGTGTTGCAGCTCTTGGCATGGTGGAAATTCACCCTGGGAATTCAGCGCCCATCTTCTGGGTCCTTGTCTCGCGAATTTGAAGAATAAAATCCACAGACAACCAGGAGGAGTAAAAGGAGTAGGATTTATTTAGGAAGAAGAGCAGAGCCTTCGCAAGGCGGAGGGGTTCCTGGAAGCAGGACACCTTCTAATGGAAGTTAGGCCAGTGGTTATATAGATTTGGGGTGTGAGCATAATTAACATTCATGCAAAGAAGGCATTGAGACGTGCCATCAACCCCATTGGTTAAAAGCTATGTAAAGCAGGCATTGAAACAGGTCAGGAACATCATTGGTTAAAACAAAAGATGGCAAATACTTCCTAGTATCCACCGGTGACCACACCCATCTTAGTCAGGGAAGTCAGGGACTAGGGTGAGCCTCAAGGTTTTTTTGCATTTGAATGCCCTGAGCAGGCCCTGTCAATCACTCTCCACCTCTACCAGCTAGCTCTTGGATAGGGGCCCTCTGTCCTGACTACCTAACCATTTCACTGTCTCTCCTAATCTGTCTCACAAGGACTGAGGGATGCCTCGGCTCTGTGAGCATCCTCTCTGCAGCCCTCATCTCCATGGAGAAAGAGGTGACACTGATATTCCCTTCCATCTGCTGGGACAGTGCTTGTCCACCTTCTCCATGCTTCTGAGCCAGCTCATGATACTGGGCCTGGACGTCTACCATGATCTTGCAGAGGTCCTGGAATTTCGAGGCCCTCCACAGTCAACCCACAGCCAGCAATCAGAGCTTGAAGCCTTTGACTTCCTCCTCCATGAACAGAGCTCCTTCTTGAAAGCCTTAATTCCATCTCCAGTGCAGCTAAGTTCAGGGATGTTGTCCTCTCCTGGCTGGTGCAAGGCCTACTGTGTCTCAGGCTGGACTCTAAAGTCATCCTCAACAAGATGAGCACTGTCAGCGACAGAAGGATATAGGCATTGTTCACAGAACTTGAAAGGTCTGAGTGGTGTTGAAGGGACACCCCAATGTCTGACCTGGGCCCCTTCTGCTCCAGCTGTGCTTGGATTTTGACCTCTAACCTCTGATTCCAGTTGCCAGTCTCCTTGCTCTGACCAGGTGGGAGGTTAGGTGGTTGCTCAGGTCCTGCATGGTCTCCTTCTCACTCTGAATGCCATCCATCCCTGCCATCAGGCACCCTGACCCCCAGCTGCTCTGGAAGCTTGTGGACCAGGACACCAATCCAGGAGCTGAAGCCCCTAGGATATACAGTGGCTGTGTTGCTGGCAGATCAGATCCAGTGGCTGGGCACCTAAATGGAGCCCAGGGACTGGTGGTTGGTGGAGAAGGTGGGGGATCGGGTGGGGAAGGTCTTGTTGTCCAGGGAGGAAGGCTACAGACCAGGACTCAGGCTTGGACTCCCAGCACACATTCTTTAGGGAACAAAAAGGAAGATATTCTGAAATGAAGAATTGGTTTACTCAGTTGCAGTTTAGGGTCTGTTCTGGGTAATGACTTGCAGTGGTGCTGTCCTGCCAGACAGGGAAGGGGGTGGGATGGTGGCTATGTGGTGTGCCCAAGAACAATGTCTTCGTTTCTTAAGGGAGAAGTTTGAGACAGAGTAAAGACAGTGGTCCTGTAAGTGTGCCATGTCCCTATTACTTCACAGCCACCTTAAACAAAAGCCATGCATTCTAGGGAGCTGTCCCTGGGAGGCAGCCTTCTGATGACTTCCAAGTGCAGCTTCTGGAGCCCCAGGGAATCAGTGTCTTGAAACCCAGCAGAGAATGGATGACTGCTGGCTGCTCTGCAGTGATGTTCCACTGCAGGTCCTCTCCTCCCTCATCACTGGGCACCCACAAAGGGGATGGTGGTCACAGCAGCTGCCCATCAGCATTGAGCAAGAGAGAGGGCCACTCAGCTGCACAACCTGGCTGTTCCCAGCCCTCCCCACAAGCCTGGAAGGAAAGCTGGACCTTCAGGGTTGTGAATGAAGAGCCTTTCCACAGAGTGCAAGAAGGCAAACAGTGGAGCCCTTTGCCTGCCTCGCAGGCAGCTCTAGGAGCCTGCGGGTGTAGAAGACCATCATGAGCAGGCTGGTAGGAATTCTACTAGCAAGCCAAGCAGAGGCTCTGGATTCTCATGGGGTGGCCATAGACTGAGCTCTTACCTCTTCCCTGTGCTTACCCCATCAGGAATCTAAAAAAACCCATCTCCCCACCCCAAGCCCTCTCAAGCCCTTTAAACTCAGCACTGAGGCCCGAGGGAGGAGGGATCCATGGGGCTTCCCACCTCCCTCTTGGCCCTGGTCACAGGTAGAGGGCACCCACTGAGCAAGACAGAACCTTCCTGACCATTGGGGCCCAAGATCCTGGTCTTGCTATGACCCATATTTCAACTCCCACCGGGGTCTGAAAACCTCAGTGTTTCAGCTTGTTGTTAAGTTGCTTATTTGAATGCACAGACAAGTAAGCTGTGTGTGTGTGTGTGTGTGTGTGTGTGTGTGCGCGCACGCAAGGATATGGGCACAGGTGTCTGTGCAGAGGACGTGTGAGTGATGGAGGGGATGGGGGGTCTGAGTGCTTCACTCTGCACACTCCTGCATCTCTGGCTGGGGCAGTGACTTCTGTGAGGGGGACAGCCCCATGCTGGAGTCAGAGAACTGCCCCAGCTGGAGCACTCGATAGCCCTGCCCCCTGGCTCCCATCCCCTCCTTGGCCTCTCGAATGGGGACCCCCAACAGCCCACGCTGGGAGATGACTGACCCCAGAATCTGAGGCAGGGCAGAGTGCAGCACTGGAAAGAGACTCATGAGCACACTGTGGGTGCCTTTCACCCTGTGGTGGGCACCAATAGCCTGGAGCACATGGGCTGGTTTCACCATGAACCCCACATGAAGGAGTTCAGTTTCAGAGAATGGCTCTGTTTTACAATCAGCTCATGGGTAAACTTCTCCAAGCTACAATCATGACCACTGGGTCTTGAGCGCCAGCACCTCCAGCTTGCTGGCCACCTCATGAGTCCTCTAAAATCAACTTCTAGAAATTAAATAAATCACTCTACATCAGTGAACCTGGAATGTGAAGTGTTTGACTGTCATAGCTGCCAGTGGAGGATTGCCTTATACTTTTCTGCATGATGTATCGCGTCAGGGCCTATAATTCTCCATTCTGCAGGTCTTCCCATTCTGGAATCCATAGAGTCCGCCTCTGCTCCTTTCCTACCAGGGCAGGAGGGCCACCCGCAGGGCACTGCTGGGGCCCAAAGCCTCAAAAACAGAATGCCATTGCTCTGCCAAAAGCCTGGCTATATCCAAGGCCCCACGATCAGGAAGGTTCTAGAATGGGAGACTTGTGACAGAGTTAGCAGCAAGCCCCAGCTGCAGCTAGGTGTAGCCCAGTACTGAGGGAACAAATTGCCAGCTTCCCATCTGCAGCGAATATTCCTGTGATCGAGGGCCGGGGATCGCACACAAGACCTGCGGTTTCTTCTGCCCTCTACTTCCCTCCTTGACATGAAGGCGAGCCCACAAAGTGCTCTGCCCTGCAAGGTGAGTAAACACAGGACCACACCCTTCTTGCAAAAGGCAGGTTTCAGTTTCCTACTTTTGAGAACTCAGCCTCTGCAGCTGCAGCAGAAACCCAAGGAGACAGAGTGACCTGGCACCCACCTCGTGTCCTCTGTTTTCAGACATTTCTATCTTGAGAGATTTGTAGGTTAACACACAGTTGTAAGGAATGATAGATCTCGTGGACTCTTGGCCTGCTCCACAGGGTGACATCTTGCAGGACTATGGTACGGGCATAGCCTCTGACAGACCACACTGGCCTGTTGAGGTAACACCAGCCTCACATGGGTGGGTGTGCATGTGGGCATGGACTGTGAGCATGTGTGGATAGACCTGTGCAGTTCTATCACGTGTGTGGAGCCATGACAAACACAGGGTGTTCCATCCCTTTCACAGCCACAGCCACCTCCTTCCTGCTCCCTCCGGCTGAAAACCTCTCACCCACCCTGTTACTGGAAAATGTGGAACAGATGGATCACAGTGTAACCTTCTGGAATGGCTCCCTTTTCTCAGCCAATTCTCCTTGAACTTTTTCAAGCTGCGAGCATCATCTCACCACACTCAGTGTGTCCAGCAATGTCTGCTCAGCCCCTTCCCTGCAAGAGGAGATGAGAGGCTGCTTCCGATGCAGCTCCCGACTGAAGCTTCAGTGGGCACTTCTTGGTGTGCATGTCCTTTGAAAGACATCTGAGGAGAGGACAGCAAATCATAAGGGGAAGTTGCGGTGTGGAGACACGGTATCAGCCAGCAACCTCAGAACAGGTGCCTGAGCAGAGGGAGGGAGCTAGATTCCCCACCCAGACCATCCTCATGCTTGAGAGGCAGTCAAAACTGGAGAAGAAACAAGCTTTCTGGGGATGGCCCCATCCAGGGGATACCAAGCTGTTTACAGGCCTTTAGGCTCTCCCCTAAACCTGGAAGTTCTGCAGGTCCACCAGGTGCTCAGCACCTCACCAGCTCCTCCCCAAGACCTGGAAGGTCTGCAGGTCCACCAGGCGCTCAGCACCTCATCAGCTCCTCCCCAAGACCTAGAAGGTCTGCAGGTCCACCAGGTGCTCAGCACCTCACCAGCTCCTCCCCAAGACCTGGAAGGTCTGCAGGTCCACCAGGTGCTCAGCACCTCACAGGTTTCACCTCAGTGCCTGTGAGAGGTCTGCAGGTCCACCAGGTAGGCAGGCTGTATGCAGTATAAGGAGGATGTAAGAGAGCAATTGCAGCCCTGGCTCTCAGGAAAAATAACACCTAAGCTAAGCTCCCATTGCAAGCCAGTTCCAGTCCCTAGCTTGAGGAAGTGCAGGGATAATCTGTGGAGACCAGTTATGTCCGCATCATGCTGTGTGAAGGAATAAAGTGTAATTCAGGTGGTGTGCTGCAGACCATGGGTGCTTGAAGCCACGAGCTGCTATGTGTGGGTCAGCCAATCTATTAGTGCATGTGCTGTGGCTGCTGCACTTGTGGCTCCCAGGTGCTCTGCACTGCCTACCTGCTCAGTGCCAGAAGGTGCCCATCACCCTCCCCTCCCTGAAGTGGGAGGAGCACCCAGGTCCCGTGCCTGGTGAGGAGTGCTGGGCATGATGTAGCCAATGGCAGGTGACTTCAGCTTCCCCAAGTCAGCCTATGTGAGAAGATGGGCTTCAGCTTTCCTGGAGCTTCTATGGCTGCACTGACACTCTCCCTCCACCACGGGCAGAGGGAGGGCTAGCACTCCAAGCACCCAGCAGTGAGTGCAGGGTTATGTCTCACTGGTTGCCTGCTCTCTGGAGAGGAGCCAGAGAAGTGCTTCCAGGTGGCACAGGCACCTACTGAGGCTGATGCTTCCTTCCCGTGGCTGGAGTGTGCAGTGACACTGTTCATCTTAATCTGCAGGGAATGTCCTCACATACCTCATGTCACAGTCTGCACCATCACAGGTGTGAAGCCCCAGAATCTCACTGCACTCACTCCCTGCCCAGAGTGCCAGCCTAGTCGAAGACTCCACTAACTGCCCATCTCTTGCTCAGCTGGCGCTATTAAACCATGACAGCCATGCGGGAGCCACGCTGAGGCATCCAGGCCTCTCTGGGTGCAGCAGAGGTCAGCATTGTGAGGGCCACAGAGGCTGTGCTGACTTGGTAGTCAGGTGGGCGACTGTGGGGACTGTCCTGGCTACAGCTGCTACGGCCCACAAGTTGGTCAGTTGAGGGCAGTCCAGTGTCACCCTTGCACATCTATCTAGTGTGTCAGGAGCCAGAGTGGTGGGAGGAAGAATCCCTGCAGCTGTTCATGCAGCATTGAGCTTTGTTCCCCAGGATGCAATGGGTTTTTATTTTCTCCCCGGGCATCCCACAACCTTCACAACTGGGGTGGCTTTTAGCCACATGCCAAGGACCAGTAGGGGCATCCTGACAACCACCACATACATCACACAAACTCTACATTCACTGCAAAGGGAAGTGATCCTTGGCAGGTCCACTGGGTCTTGGCCAGGCTAAACTGATACCTGGACCTCACAAGTTCCCAATCTTACTCAGGCCAACAATCTGGAAGTGGTGCCATTGAACCCTGAGCCCAGTGGTCCTCAACATGTCTATGTGGCCTCTTCCCTGGCACATGGTCCCCTGAGCAAGTGGCCACAGGCCCTTTGGGGAAGCCCCAAACGCATGCTCACATACATGTTTGTGCAGACACTGTTCTTGGGGCACAGCCTTTCCTCCAGTTGGTGGGTTCTGGGTGTAAGATCTAGATCACTCTGAAAATTGGGCAGGGAACACTTTCTTCAGTCTCCTGATATCCATGTTTTACAAATTCAAAAGAAGTTTATCTTGCCAGCCGACTCCACATCTTGCACACTGTTTGGTGACTGTCTAGGCAGCCCGTTTCAGTCAATGCCCTCTGCCAGCCTCCATCTTGTGCTCAGGATAGTAAATGCCCTATCTCCCTGCTGGTGATTCCTCACTGCCTGGCCTCTGTCATCCAACAGCCCCCACTGCATCAGGAAGCCCATTTCTGTGACAAAATGGGACAGCACCCTGAACGTCTCACTAGCACATCCTTTGTCACTTAGTCAATGCAGTGTCCTCTGGACTTCCTTCAAATCTTGGTCAACCTAGGTCCCAAGCTGGTGGAGTGTGCCTACTCTAGTGTGTGGCTTCTCCAGGCACTGTGCCACCTTCTTCTGCTGTCTGCCAGACAGCTTGGCACTTCACTGAATGTGAGACCATCCCGCAGAATGGATACTTGTCAGGGCACCAGATCTTGTATTCTTGGCTCGTGCTCCCATGTTGGTGAACACTTACCCATTTGCTTGCTGGTGTGGGGCACTCTTCGGTCTCATTGTGCATTAGCGCCACCCTCTGGCCCATCCCCTCCAATTCCATCATTAGGTACTCCTCCAGCCAGGTGAGTTGATCTGGTGGAGGGGCTGCAGATGGTCTATAGGGTTGTCCATACTGTAGAGAGTCACTACTTGCTCTTAACAGGGAGTAGTGGACCTTTTAGGCCCAGCAGCTTTAGTGGAATCTCGGGTACCATAATTTTTGAGTGATTAATTAGGATAATCTTACCCCAAAGCTTAGGGTCTACCTTCTCCTGTCTAGGGTCCTGACTTTGGCCCTCTCTGGTCTCTGTCTGTATGATCTTCAGTGCTTCTAGTTCTCAGGCTGCAGGAGACCAGTGTCTCCACATGGACCACAAGGTTCCTTTATGTCACACCTTTCTTCCTTGCCCTCAGCAAGAGCCACAGGTGCCACAGTCCATGTGAGCACTGTTTTCCCAGCAGTGTCCTTCCATGGGGATCCAGCCCCACAGCACTGCAGCCTGATAGGGTCAGTGGTGCCTGATGCAGGGTGGCCCTCACTTCAGGCTGGGTAGCTGGCAACCTGGTGGTACAGCCCCCTGCAGTGGCTGCTGCCTCAGGATTTGTGTGCAGGAGCTTATGAGAAGACATTTCTGTAAGTGAGGGGAGGAGAGGGCAGAGAAGTGGCAGAATTCAGCAGCCTCAGAAGCTCAGGGGCCAATAGAGGAAAGTCTGTCTTAGAGGAAGGGGTTTGGATGGACAACCACAACACCTGTTGCAGAAACCTATCAAGGCCCTGAGTTAGATGCAAAAGCACTGGGGCAGAAACCAGGAGACACTTCTTCCAACCTCCAAGGTAAACTACCAGCCCACACCCTATTTGAAGGTCCTGCTACGACAAACCCAAACAAGTGTTGAGGGACTGGGAGGAAGCCACTGAGGGAGAGGTCGGGGATGGACAGCAGAGTGACAGGGCGTACCCGCCACCTGCAGAGGTCCACAGGGACCCTAGGCTTTCCTTCTGCTGGTTCCAAACATCTGCTCCTCCCGCGTGACCTGAATCGTGTTTTAGGGACTGAGGTTGGGCTGGGTGGAAGCTTTTCTTTCATATTTTAATGTTTAAATTTCTCTTTTCGCTTTTTAATCTCGAAAGCGACTTAGTCCCATGGAGCCTGGCTGTTACACTCAGACGGTCGCAGGCGACCTTCCCTTTGTGTCTTGGGCTTGGAGGAGCCTGGCGAAGGGAACCCTGCTTACTAGACACGAACTTCCGAAGCGCGTGCGGACGCTCGGGCCATCCCGCCGGGCTGCGTCTGGGTCGAGGCCGCTCCCGGAGTCCAGGTCCCGGCGCCCCGCGGAAGGTCCCTTGAGATCCCGCCTCTGATGCCGACCCCGCCCTCTTCCAGGCTCCGCCAGTGGGAGACTGAATCTGGACGGTGGGCGGAGCAGTTCCGTCTCCACCCTCTTTGGGGCTCTAGCCAGTGGGGAGAGTGGGCCGGACTGAGGGCGGAACTTCTCGCCCCCGCCCCCGCTCTCAACCAATGGGAGGGCTCGTGGGCGGGGCCGGGCGGGCCGGGCGCGGCCCGCAGAGAGCGCGGACCTGCAGCGCCGCTCTGGCTGTGCTGCCTGGATCCTCAGCTCCGGCTCGGGCCTCCTGGGCTCCGGTCTCTTGGGCACAGCTACCTGCATCTGCAGCTCCGGCTCCGCCACCCCTGCCCATTGCGGCAGCGCTGCCCTGGGCCTGGCGCACGCTCCGGGAGAGGCTAGGCGAGCTCCCGCGGGCGACGGGCGCGGGCGCGCAGCATGGCGGTGGAGGAAGAGGGGCTCCGGGTCTTCCAGAGCTTAAGGATCAAGATTGGTGAGTGCCCGCGAGGCCGGCGCGGGGCGGGGTCTCGGGCCAGCCAGAAGCATCCTCCATCCTCGGCGCCCTCTGGGCGATGCCGCTGCCCTAGACGCGGCGCGCTGGCTCCTCGAAGCCACCCTTCTACCCCGAAGCCCGGCCTGATCAGACTGGGCCCAGCTGGCGGCTCAGCGGGACCAACTCCCACGCTGCTCTGCGCCCTAGCGGTCCCTGGTCTTCCGGAGCAGCGGCCGTTAGGTCATGCACGGTGCGTCCGTCTGGATGTCCGTGAGTGTACATGCATGCGGGGCTTGCCCGCGTGTGCCCTGTGCGCAGGAGTGCGCGGGGGTCTGCCCCGTTTGCCCGTGTGTGCAGGAGTGCGCGTGGGATCTGCCCGCGTATTCCCGGTGTGCATGAGTGCGTGGTAGGGTCCTTGTGCACCTCTGTTTGCATTTTCGCGCACACGCGTGTGCGTGTGGGTCTCCTTGGGTGCTTCCATGTTAAGGGTCAAATCTGCCCACATCAAATTATCCGCATCTCGCCACAGGGGCTGTACACAGAAACTTCCTTGCAGTGGACTGTGGAAGCACCTCCACCCTTTCCCCAGGGTTTACTGGCTGGGAGGCTAGTAGTGGGCACCACTGGAGAGAGAGAGAGAGTGTGTGTGTGTGTGTGTGTGTGCACGCGCGCGCGCGCGTGTGTGCATGCATGTGTGCTCCGCAGGGTGTTGGAGCCTCTGACCCAGGGTTACAGAGTGGGAGTCACAAGAGCCACCAGCTCCTCCCCCTCCTTCCATTGAGAACCTACCATGGGGCTTTGGCCAGCAGGCCAGCCATTCAGGCTCACCCCACCCCCCATCCCATTCCTCCCCCCATCCCATCCCCCCCCCCCAAGGCTCTGGGCAACCAGAGCTGGGGGAGGGAAAGGAAGCAGATTTTTGAGTGGGCTGGGGAAGAAGTTTCCAGGGAAGAGGGATGAGTATTTCCTGGTTTTATCTGGAAGGGTTTGCTTTCCCAGCTGTTTTACCTTGGGAGTGAAGTGGCAGTTTGCCCCCAGATCAATGTGGTTTTCTGGAGGACTGTTACATATATATCTACACCACGAAGGAGCTGGGTGAGAGTGTGGTTGGCACTGGAGAGGAATTCTGGGGCTTCAAGTGCAGCAGTGCCACAGCCTTTCTCCCCCAGTGAACCTACTCCACATCCTGGCCTGCTCCCCTGTGAGCAAGGCCTAGCCACTGCAGCACCCAGTGGCTGGTGGGTGTCAGCTGTTGGTGACATTTGATGCTGCCCAAGGGATTCCAGCGACTCAGTCAGCGTGTTGTTTCCTGTCGGCTTTATTTTGGTTTTCGAATCATTGCTGAGACAGTTTTGTCTCTGGTTCAGAAGCACCACAGATAGGATGTGGCGCCGGAGCTTTGAGCAATATGCATGGAGAGATTTCTTGTTCATGTGGTTGGAATCTGCTTTCAGTTTCAACTGAGGACGTCAATTTGTGCTGTACCCCAGGTGCCTAAAGTGTTCCCTCCCTTCCAGAGCAGGTGACGGCAACGCCCTTGAGGTTTGGTTTGAGGTCACTGTGTGGGAGGGATGCTGCGCCCCCTCAGCTGAGGAGAGGAGGAGGGGCCCTCAGGGTGGGTGTGGCTGGGAAGGAGCCAGGTCCTCAGACCTGGGTGCTCAGCATCCTGCACCCAGCCTCAGCCTCAGCCTCAGCCCCAGTCTTAGTCGCTGGGCACGGTGAAGGACTATGGTGCTGGGTTAAAGAGGATTCATTTCTTTCCAGAGTGGCATAGTGAGACAGGAGTCAAGGACATCCCTGAAAACTTGGTGACAAGTTTGTGCCTGGGTGGGAAACCTGCTTGGAAGGAAGCAGCTTTGAGGAAGCTGCCCCAGAAGGCTGCCTCCGTTGTCTTTGGTATCCCAATGAGCAAGTAAGATGCCTGTGGCTGGAGCTCTGGTCTCTAATTCCATGTGGGAACTGGGCAGTGCTGAATGTTTTCGGGAATGGCACTGAGAATGAGCAGAGGTGCTGAGCTCCAGTTGCCCCTACCCGAGTATGCTCTGGCTACAAGAGGCCCATTTTCCTCTCCTGGTCTTCAGGGGACTTCAACTGCAGGGCTAGTCCAGGAGAGGCATCAGGGCCCCCTCTGTGCACACAGTAGAGACTGTGCCACCCTGCGCCTGAGCACAGATGTGTGGAAGGATTATTGCCAACAAGAGCTGGCTGGAGCCTGCAGTAACTGAGGGTGAGCTGGTTTGGGTTTTAGTGGTGCTCAGCTGTGCTGCTGGCCTCGTACCATGGGGTCCTAAGGAAGACTGTCAGTGGAACAGGGGCTAGGAGAACCCTTTGCATCCTCTAGGTATGCTGAGCTCCTGGTTTCTTTGTGTGGCCCATCATGGTGGCCACTCTCTGGCGTGTCCTGAGCATATGTGCCTGGTAATAAGTGACCCTAAAGTTGACTTGAGGTCAAAAGCGGGTGAATCTCTCTCTGTCTCCCTGTCTCTCACACACACACACACACACACACACACACACACACACACTCACTCACTGCTGGCTGCCACTACTTTTGAGCCCTTCTCCAGCCTGGCTGGCTTCCTGCCTGTGACTTGCTGGATGACCAAGGGCATTCCCTGAGTAGCCTCATTTCCTTTCTGCAGAAGGCAGGCAGTTGTTATCTGCTGTATCCGGTGGGAATTTACAAGGCAGCTTCAGCCAGGCTTCCTAACACTCTCCACCTCCACCCCCAAAAAGGACAACAGAAAGTTGTTCCTAAAATTGTGCAACTACACACGATTACCACTACTGTTGCTAAGAATAAAAGACAGAACTTTTCTGTGGGGTGGGGAGGCTTTCTTTTGTGTGTGGGCCTTGGCCTCTGGGCCTCTGTGGTTCTTGGTTTTGGAGCATGTGACAATGCTTGGTCTCATTCAGAGGCTAAAGTTGGGGGAAATGGGAAGAGTCTCCTCCTTTCCCCTTCCTGTTTCTTGTTCCTTCTGCATATTGCAAAGGGATAGTATGGAAGAAAAGCCAAATCTTAACCTCTTTGTTCCTGTCTTGGAGACTCTGTCTCTTCCTGGTTTAACTTAGGGTTCAGTACTCTCAAAATATTAAACACAGTGTCTTCGGTAACAATTCCTGCTTTGTTATGGCAGTGCCTCACCACTTCCTTGAGGTCACTGCGTGGAGGAAGTATGTGGTTCAGCTCCCCAGACATGGACTGATCAGGGCAGCAGCTGCAGGAGCTCCTCTGCCAGGCGGTGACAACTCGGGCCCATTCCTCCACAGGCTCTACAGTGTAGCTTCCCTACCCAAACTTCCCTTTTGCACAGTATTTACTACTTGTTTTAAAAAGTGCCAGCTTGGGGCTGGAGAAGTGGCTCAGCGGTTGGAGTGCTTGCCTGGCATGCCCGATGACTCGGGTTCGAACCCGAGCACCACATACACAACTAAGTGTTGGAGAAACAAAGTCTACATGAAAAAATAAATAAAATTGATTCTCTTTTTCTATCTCTCACTCTCTCCCTCTCTCTCTTAAAAAAAAAGTGCAATCTTATCTTGATAAGCATTCAGTAAAAGCAATGCCCAGTGGTGTTTCCATTGAGCCATAAATAAAATTGTAAAATCCTAGCTTTGCATCCAGGATGAGAAAAACCCTCTTGAATGGAGGAGACTTTGCTTGTGTCCATTCATGGAGATACAGGCAGAGTCTTATCTGTGGGTCCTGTGGGGCCTGGGAAGCCAGGCGCTGTTTTGGTCTGTGCTGTAACTGCAGCCACTCTCATCTTTCTCCCTGGATTCCAGTGCCTGCTGTGCCACAGGGCTCTCATTTCCTTCACAGTAAGCAGGGCACTGGCAAGCTGAATTCAGACCCCACAGCTCCACCCATTCAACAAAATGTGGCCATGGCAGACTGCTGGCACTATGGTGGTGGCTGTGGCCAGGGCTGGCCTGCCTCCAGCTGGCACTGTCCCGTGCCTGACAGCAAACCAGGTCTCACCAGGAGCAGGAGGGACCCAGCATGTTAGGCAGCATGACAATGGGGGCAGGGAGTCCCTGGTTTGGCCTCTTGGCCATTTGGTGGCAAGGAGGCTGCAGGTGAAGCCCCAGGCCACTGGCGAGGTCCTCAGGGCTCCAGATACAACTCTGCCTGAAGTGAGTTTGCTCTTCTCCCCAGGGGCTGAAGCACATCGACCCAGGGTCCAGGTGGGGATCAAAACCGGTAATGACCCCAAGGGAGGGGAAGGTCTAATATGACAGGCTTCATAGCACTGTCTTCATGCAGCTAAGTCTGGACTCAGACAAGGTGGCTTCAGTAAAGCTGCCACTTCCCGGAGCGTCTGAGTACAAGGCAGTGTCTTGCTGGACCTGGTCCTTGATGTCAGGGATTTGAGATTCTCCTGAGCACCCAATGCTAAAATTAACCTGGATATTCCATTAACCGAGCTCAGCTAAGCTGCTGTGCTATTTTTAACTGCTGAGGACTACTGTGTGTAACTGGGCTCTACCTGCGGAACCTGCAGAGGCTCAGGGCCAGGGCGGCTTTGGCCTGTGGCTGCAGGTTTTGTGTGAGAAGAGATTGGGTTTGCTGTGTATTACAGCGTGGGGGGGATATCTTAAGTGAGTAATTTGTATATATTATCTCATTTATTGAAATTCTCAAAACTCCACCGTGTTGAAGTTGAGAAGGGGAGGCTAATGGGAAGTAGTCCGCCCAAAGACTCTGGCACTGGGAGCTGAGTCAGGCCTGTGTGTCCTGGAGTCTTCTCTCCCCTCTTCATGCTGTCAGGTGAAGGGCTGTTTGCTTTCTCTGTGATCTTGTTAGAGAAGTGGCCCTGAGGAGGCGAGGCAGATGGTGTCTGGGAAGGCTGGAGAGGTTGCCAGTCCTCGCAGTGTACAGCAGGTGCTGTGCTGGCCAGGATCTGAGACAGCCTCAGACTGACCGCTGCAGGGAGCTGGAGGAGAGGTTATTCTTGGAGCAGGGCCATCGGCTACCCAGCCAACCAGCCTCAGGTGGGTAGAGGCAGCAGGGGCCCCTGAGGGGACCTATGGTCACTCTCATGTGAATGGAAGAGGGCATTGGCAGTGGCATTGGATCCAGTTCTCTGAAGCTGGTGAGGCATTTGAAACCACATGTACCCGGCAGGTTAACTGCATCTTGCCCAAGCTGTCAAGCATCATGTATTAGGGCAGCATGTCATGTCTTAAACATAGTTGTGCATGTGTTCAGAAAGGAGATGCCTGTATTGGTGGACACAGCACGGTAAAGTGGGAGTGGCTGGTTTGGTTTTACAGAAGTGAATTTTGCAAATGGCCCTTGAAAGCCAGAGGGCAATTATCCTTGGAGATGAGAGACATGGCTTGTGGGGTGAGAGCTCTGGGCCCACCAACCATATTTAGAGGCAGGGACCCAGGACAGGGTGCTGGCTACATTTCTCCATAATTCTGTGATTCTAGAAGGCTCTCCCAGCCATCACCCCCACTCCCCATTGGCCTTGGTTTCTTCCTGTGTCAAAGTGGTGCGTTGTATGTGTGTGGAGATTTTAATGGCAACTCTGGTCTTTATAAATAGAAGGTGCCGTTCCTAGTATAATCCGAAGCCATTTGTTCTGTTAATTCTGAAACAAAGTGGAGATGCTTCTAAGCCAATGCAGAATCAAGAGCTGTGTGTTAGCCGGGGGGAGGGGGAGGGTTACTGAGAGCTGCAGAGCTGCAGAGGTGGTACCTGGGACCTGCTGCTGGGCAGTGCGTCCCTCTAGGGCTGGCCGAGGTGAAGAGCTGCTGTGCTGTGTGGCAGCTTGGATGTGGGTGTTGGCTGGAGTTGCCCTGTAGCGAATACACAGGCCTGGGGTGGGCGGAGGTGGGGAGGTAGAGGGCATGCAAGTGGGTCACACAGGGATTTCGGCGTATGTCCTATGGGTGCGGGTTGGCCACTGGCAGGTGCGAAGTGCGAGTGTGATGTCACATCATGGGTCCTGGGACTGTGTGTTGGTGTGGGGAGGGTCTCAGCTTGGCCAGAACATTCCAGCTCTGATGGTGTGCTGGACGTGATGCACAGAAGGGCCCTGCAGCAGCTTCCAAGTCGGGAGCTGAGAGAACACCCAGCAAGAATGGGCACAGGGGCCTGCTTGGGCCTGCCGTGCAGCCACTCAGAACCAGCAATGGACGCCTCAGCCAGGCTGGCCACAGCAGGGCATGGGCCACACGTGGCCAGCTTCTGCTTCCCTGTGAGGTCCTGCTCAGATTTTGCTTGATACAGAGGCTGCTCAGAGGAATTCTCTAACAGTGAAGCCCTCCTGACTCGAGGGCCCTCTGGCTCAATTCCTTCTGTGTAAGGTCTCATCTTCCTTTTGGCTCTGTGGTCTCTTTCTCGTTCTGCCCACTCCTGGAATGCTTGCTCTGATTTTGTGAGCCTTGTGCTGCCCAGTGTCCACCCTGCTCACAGAGCCCATGAACAGGCTAAGGCCTCGTGGACACCTTGGACTCTGGTTATGATGTGGCGCATAGGACTCAAGTTTTCCCTCCTCCTCATCCAAGGTGGCCTTCCCAACATCACACTTGTAGCCAGAGAGCCACTTTTGGGCCCAGAGACTTGCTGCGCTGTCTTGGGTTGACTTCTGGTTCCGAGGCCCAGTGTTTCCAAACAGTGGCTCTTTGCATGTGAGTTCCTGAGTTGCTCCCTCAGACAGGAGCAGCTTCTTTCCAAGAGCCCCTTTCCTCCTCCACAGCTTGAAGGCAGCCTGTTGGATGCAGTCAGGAGAGTTTTGCACTGATGAGCACTCATGGCTCAAGGCAGCTGGAATGGAAAGAAGCTAGGGGTTGGCATCTGTGTACCCCGCCCTGGCTGTGGGGGGGAGGAGGGGGGCACACCGGCCTCAAAAAGCTGAGCAACATCCCCTAAGGGGTGCTCAGAGCTGTCTGTGTGGACACCTGCAGACTAGGGTCAGAGGACACAGTTGCCCCAGGAGGCCTGGCCCACCCAGGGGAGGAAGGCACGGTTCTGTGGTGGGCATTGGCAGGTAGAGTGAGGGGCGGCAATTCGGGCATTTGGGGATCAGCCCCGAGCCACCCAGGCCTCTGAGCATCTGCTTTATTTTGACTCTGGCTGGTCTGGGGTTCCCCAAGGCTGAGTTCAAACTGGGACACAGCGTTGTTAGAGAGCACTGGGAGCAGGACTGGTTCCGGAAAGCTCCCTGTACAGACCCTGGGCCTTGGCCAGGCCGGATTCTTGTTCAGAGTCTGGGTTGGGATGTTGGTTTTTCAGTGGCTTTGGGGATGAGGCTGAGCTGGGGAATTCCAGGCCCCACTGGGCCTCAGCTGCCAAGCTCAGCCTTCTTAGGAAGTTCTGCAGGGCTGGCACGGGACTGACCACTGCAAGGTCAGAATCCTGGGAAAGCTCTGTCACCAGTGGGCTGTAAAAGAATGCTGCCCCCTCACCCCACACCTGGCCTCCCAGACGCTTCCTGCTAGATTTGAGGCTTATGCTGGGCCTTTGTATGCAGGGTGGTATTGGAGGGGAGCCCCTGGTCCAGTGCACCTTAGCTGTTCTCTGCAGGGAGGTCTGGCCCTTGGCTGAGGCACAGAGAGGCGGGAAGCAGAGAAAAGTAAGGATGCCATTTGTGAGTCACCAGGACCCTCATGTGCTCCAGTTGCAGTGGCCACCTTCACAGCTGCAGATTCTTAGATGGGGATTCTAGTTACTGTAGTGGCTGAGTGCCAGGGACAGGAACTCTGCTCCATGCTCACACAACACTTCCACTGCCAGTGTGCACACCTAGGAATTGCCCTGGATGCCTGGCATCCTCAGGCATCACAAAGAAGCAAGGAGAGCAGAGTCATTTTGCTTTCCTTCCTTGAGAGGTGTCCTCTTGTGAGGTGGCTGTGAGCATGTCACACGCACACAAGTGCATATGTACCTATGCATGCACACACATTCACAGATGCACAAATGCACATAAAATAGTGCACATGTGTACATAAACACATGCATATGCATAGCACATATGCACACACAACACAGTGCACACATACAGTGCACATGTGTATGAATGGATACACATGTACACATTGCATGTGTACATAGTACAGTGCACACACAGATGGAAACATGCACACACATGGATGCACGGACACACGTGCACACAACACAGTACACACATGGGCACATGCATATGTACATATATACACATGTGCACATGGACATACATGTACACAGTGCATGTGTACACAGCATAGTGTAGCAAGTGGACACAAGGATGCATACATAGCACAGTGCACATACACACAATGCACACATATACATGTGTATGCATGGACACACATGTACACAATGCATGTGTGCATAGTATAGTGCACACTTGGACACAAGAATGCAAATATATGGGTGCATGGACACATATGCACACAATACAGTACACATGTGGGCACATGCATATGCACATACACACATGAGTGCATGGACACACATGTACCCAATGCATGTGTACACAGCATGGTGCAGCACATGGACACAAGCATGCACATGAATGCACACAACACAGTGCACACATGCACATACATGTGTGGACATGCATGTACATAATGCACACATACACAGCATGATGCACACATGGACACAAGCCTGCACACTACACAGTGCACACATAGGCACATGCATATGCACAGACACATGCATGCATGTGTATGTTTGTGTGCACCCTGGGACCCTTGCAGGGCAGAGGTGCATGTCCCCACCTGCACAGTGTTGCAGTGGGGCTGGTGCATACAGAGGCACACCACAGCTCCCACCGCCTTCCCCCTTGTCTGAGATCCATGGCAGTAGGAGCAAGTCAGTCAGTGCTGCATGAGACTTGAAGAGTTTTAAATGGCCTGTTTCCTTCTCTGCACAGTTGGTACTTCAAACACACTAAAACTGCCTGGCCTGACTCCCCAGGCTCTGGGTGTGCATGGGGGACATGGGGGTCTGAGAAACACTCGGGCGCTCAGTCCTGCTCTTGGGGTCTCTGTGCTGGGTGCACCTGTCCTTCTATTTTCCATAACTTGAGATCTTTCCCCACAGTTGTTGCCAATTTTTAAGTATTTTGTATTTGTGTGACACATGCTGGTTTTAGGACCACAGGGTTGAGTTCTTCTTGTGTCTTTTCTCCCCATTTGTCTCTCTCCCGTCCTTTCAGGTGGCCATAGTTGGTAGGTGCCCAGTCCAGCCCCAGCACACTGGGCTGTGCGCTTAGGAAACAGTGTGGGATTCAGCAAGAGAGATGTTACCCAGGCATAGCCTGGGTCCTCTCAGCTGTGTGCAAACTTTGATGTTAAAGTTGTAACTCGTGCAAAATGACCAGGACTGACCCCACAGGTACAAGCCGTGGCCTAGTGGCCAGGAGTGGCAGGTGAGTGACTGACTACCTGTGGATCCTGGGGTTCTGATGACAAAAGCCCTCCCTTGGTGACTTTGGGTCAGGCCAGAGGGCAGTTCCAACCCAGCGTGTTTTGCACCAGAGCCTGTGGGTGCAGACCCCCAAAGACCTGATGACTCTGCGAGCAGTCAGCTCCCTCGAGAGGCGGAGGGCAGTGCTGAGGCCCTGCGGGCTGCTGCCCTCAGCTGGCCCCCTCCCTGTCTGATGCTGCACATTCCTTGTGCTGCTGTCATTTCCTGCCCCAGCTCTCCCTCGATGCTGCGGAGTTCTCGGAGTTCTCGGAAGCAAAGGTCCACAGAAAGAGAAAGCTGGTTTCCCTGTGTTCTGCCAGGGGCTTGATTTTAAGATTGTTCTGCTTTGTGAGTGTATTTCTGTGTTTTCTCCAGGGAAGCCTCTTCTTCCTTCCTGGCCTCCTTCCCAGCCCCAGAAAATTGTGTCCTCCAGAGAGCTGGAGGTTGGGGGAGAGGGGCAGACGCACTGAGGACCCCCGCCCTGCATCGAGCATGCCTGTTTCTCTTCTCCCATCCTTATTCGCTGTCCTTCCTAACCCTGTGGTTCTCCCCAGAGCTCAGCATGGCACCCCCAGGCCTCCAGTCCCTGCTGCCCACCAGGCTGGCCACTCCCTCTTGGCAGCAGTCCTCAGCCACCGTCCTGTGAATGGAAAGGAGTCAGTGCTTTTAAGGAGGACATGCCACCCATGATCAGAGGGAGGCCAAGAGCTGGGAGCTGGTCTGAGTCATGCCTTGAACCCCAGAGTGGGCCTGTGCTGCTGAGGCGCCAGGATGTTGGCTTTTCCATGCATTGGTGGGAGCAGCCTTGTTATGGACGCCACATTACAACACTGTATGGAAACCTGTTTGCTGTAGAGTGGAGAGTGTGGCAATGTGGATGTGCCCACTGGCCCTTGCTGTGAGGTCAGGGTGGCAGGATGGGATGGAGCAGCGAATTTGGGGTGCCTGGCCTTTCCGGTCACCAGTACAGTGGTGAGGGCCTTTATTTTTACTGTGCTAGCCATAGGTCTTGGTCAGGGTAGCTACTTTTCAAAGGCTTCTCCCATGTGCTCTGAGCGGGCTCCAGGGTACAGCTGGGGTCTGGCATCTGATCCCTGCTCCTGGGTTCCCCTCATCACATGCTTCCTGCTGGCCTCAGGCAGCTGTGACTGTGGGTCACATGATATGGGGGAGACAGGCCCCACGGTCCCAGACTTCATAGACCATGGAGGTGAGAAACGTCACGGGATAGAGGCTGGGTGGGGAGCTCTCCACCGGGCTGAGGAGGGTGGGATGGAGAAAGGATGAGAGTATGAGCAGACGGTGATGTGCACATGTCACACAGCTGCTCAGCTGCACACGTGATGTGCACGCTCATGGTACCTGCATGTACGCACATACATGTGCACACACACCACATGTAATGTTTTCCAAATCTGGGTACTTTCCACAAATAATAAAAACTCTGTTTTCAGAATCAATTTTCAATTATATAAAATGGCCACATCTGACTGAGAACACACTTTATCATTAAAAATGAACAGTAAGTCTGGGCTCTGCCTCTTCCAAGGCTCTGTCCAGCCGCATGCAATTCTCTCTCACACTGCTGGGGTTCAGAGGAAAGACTGCCCAGCCCTTCCCAGTGGCGAGGAGGTTCTGTCTCGTAGAAAGCAAAAAAAGAAGCTGAGGACAGGGCCGCAGGCACTGGCACCACAGGACCCTGCCTCACGTTCTCAGTGTCTCGGACTCGCCACCGCTGCAGATCAAGAGGGGCAGACTTGGCTCAGGTGGAATAGACATCACCTTGAGGACAGGGACACACACCTGTGCACTGGTCTTTCTAAGGTGCTGCTCAGGTTATAGGGTCCTTACCATCACAAGGGCAAGTGAGGGGTGACAGGTGTCAGGGAGAAGCTCAGAGGTAGCAGGCTCCTGCAGATGCTCACCCCTTCCAAGATCCCCCTGATGCTGGGCTCCCTGGGGCCTCAGTTTCCCTGGCCATGGGCAGCTGCAGCCACAGGACCCCCTCACCCTCGGCTTCATGCTATTGCTGCACATCTCTAGGAAGCCACTTTTCCCTCAAGAACTTAAGCAAGCAGGGAGGAGAGGCTCCCGGTGTCCTCAGGCTTCTGTCCTGGGGCTCAGGCAAGCCTGGACTGCCTGTGAGCCAGGGCCATCTGGATGGCAGGGTCTCCTGCTGTGGGTAGTGAGCTGTGTCCAGTGCAGATGAGCACCTTTTCTGTAAAGCAGAGCTTTGGAACCAGGCAGTTTTTTCCCCAAAGTCAATAGGGGGAAGTTTTTGGTGGTGGGGGATGCTGTCCAAAACCCACAATACACAGGCCCCCCAGAACGAGCTGCCCTGGGTGTGAGTGCTGCAGAGGGTGGGAAGGTCTTGTGTGCTCCTGAGTGACAGGTGGTGAGGAGAGAAGAGGAGAAGGTGTTGGAAACCCATGGGTGCCACGTTATATCTGACTGCAGGTCTTGGCTTCTCTTCAGGACTGTGACCTTGAAGAGCTGTCAGTCATGTTCTGGGGGCAGACAGCAAGTAGGTCACCGTGGACATGTGCTGGTGAAGGACGGTGTGGACTGAGTGGTGCTAATTAACATTCTGTGGACCTGAATGTCCAGGGTCTGGGGGTCAAGGGGAAGTAGGATGTTAGGAGCCCAGCTGTCTGAACCCAACTTTGCAGCTCAATGCTGGGCTATGTGTCCCCTGCTAAGTTACTTGATCTCGCTGTGCCTTAGTTTTGGTTCCATAAAACAAGGCTGGAAATGCTAGTTCCTCTCGAGGATGGTTAGGAGGGTGGTGGTTTAATGCTGTGACTACTCCCCAGTGCTGGCACAGAACATATCTTCCCTGAGTGCTGCTGCTCTCTTGGCAGAAGCAGTAAGGCTTGGGGAGAGCCAGGGTCTGCTCCAAGTCAAGGGTTTGGGGGGTGAGCTGCAGATGGATTCTACTCCATGAGAACTGCAGGCATGCATAGGTCAGGCAAGGCCAGGTGGGCACAGCTTGGGGCCAGCACACTGTGGCCACCCAACCTGGTTGCCTGCATCCCACCTGGGCCTAGTGTTCCCACTGGTTTCACCAAGGTGGTGACACCTGCACCCAGCCTAGGCCTAGTGTTCCCACCTGTTCCACTGGGGTGGTGACACCTGCACCCAGCCTAGGCCTAGTGTTCCCACCTGTTCCACTGGGATGGTGACACCTGCACCCTACCTGGGCCTAGTGTTCCCACCCCTTCACTGGAGTGGTAACAAGCATCCCAGGACAGGGGGTATGATGGCTGTGCATCCAAGATGTGTATCCCTGGAGCTACAGTCGTGCTGTGAAGCACTTAGTTCGGTACAGACAGGACAGAACCAAGCACATGGGGTAGTGGGGGAGGAGGCCGCTCACTTGCTGGCTGGGGAGGCCAGCTGGTTGGTTTGCATTGGTGCAGCTCCGTGCTGGTCTCCCTAGGGGCTCTCATGGCAAGAAGTGGCTGTTTTAGAGCTGAGCTGTTGAGTGTCCCTAGGGCCATGTGTTGAATACTTGGCATCCAGAGTGGCACCATTGGGGGTGGTGGGTCTGTGGGAGGTCTGTAGGTCACTGGGGACGTCCCCTTGAAGGGAGTGGTGCAAGGCAGCCCCTGGCTTTTCCTCTCATTCACAGCTGGCTGCGAGGTGAACAGCTTGGCTCCGCCACACACTCCCACTGAGGTGTACCTGCACAGGCCAGCAGCAGTACTGACTACCCTGCTCAGGAACCCTTTTTCTTTCTAAGTGGATTACCTCTGGTGTTTGTTACAGTAACAGAAAGCTGACTCTCAGGGCACAAGTGAATTTGTGGACTGTTTTGTGAACCTTAGGAAGTGATCTCCTGGCTGCCCTAGCTCAGAGTTGGTGCTGCCTGTCACCTGGGCTGCAGCCTCCATGGTGCCCTGGTGGTGCCTCCAGGGCAACTGGCCTTGCTCTCAGTCATCACACCTCTTCATCTGTGGAGCTTGCATCAGTGAAGATTACCAGGTGGTACAGTAGGGGACATCGGGCCCTCTGCTAGCACCCTGGTGGCACAGGGCTGCCGGCACTTGGTTGCTGGGCTTGCAGAGGGGTGGTAGGTCGTCCCCCACGAGTGAAATGTCAGGGCAGTCAAGGTGTTCATAGGTGGCAGACCTGGGCCCTGTACCCACTCAGCAGCCTGTCAGTGGAAACGTCCTTTCCTGCTTGCAGCACAGACACTGGAAGTGTAGGAATCTCCCTGCTTCACTCTGTTCCTCTCCCTTGATGCATGTGGAAATGGGAAATGAGAAATGGCCACCAAACCAGGCATAAAGCAGACGCCGGTCCTGTCCAGACTTCTTTGTGAGATAGGAGTGAACCATGGCTGGTAAAGGATGCAGAGTGAGGTTCTTGATAAGGTGGACATCATCAGGGCCTGTGCGGTTTAAAGTTGACAGGAACTAGTTGTCATCTACTTGAGATGTGGCCTGGCCACAGAGCACTTGCAGCCATAGGTGGCAGAGCTCACACCAGCTGTCAGGACTAGGAAATGCTGACTGTTTGGCCTGCCTTTTCTCAGCCCCTGCTGCCCCACAGACTTACAAGACGGAGATGTCCCAGAACCCGTTCCAAGATAGCTTTGGACCCAAGTCTAATAAAGGAAACCTCAGGAAATCCAGAATAGAAAGTTAGCACAGGGCCAGAGGAAATTCATTTCAAGCTCCACAGATAAATTTGCGGTTTGACTTTGAAACAGAGGAGCTGGACGGTCTTGCTTGGTTAGGGTCCCTGGCTCTGAGCTCAGTCTGCTTGAGACTTGGAAGAGTGGCTGATGATTGGTGAAGACCAAGGAGCACTGGCTGAGCCACTGCCCTCAGCCTACCTTGAGTTCCCTGCCCTGAGCAGCCCCCAGTCCCCTGTCCTGAGCACCACTACTCCACCCATCCAGGGCACCCCCAATCTCCTGTGCTGAGCACCTCCTAGTCCACCCATCCAGGGGACACTCTAGTCCCCTGTGCTGAGCACCCCCTAGTACCGTCCTGAGTACCTCCTAGTCCCCTGTGCTATTCACCCCCTAGTCTCCTGTGCTGAGTACCTCTAATCTACCCATCCTGAGCAGCTCCTAGTCCCCTGTACTGAGCACCTCTAATCTACCCATCCTGAGCAGTCCTTAGTCCCCTGTCCAGAGCACCCCTAGACTCCCCATCCTCAGCACCCTCCCAGCCCTCCTGTTATCCTCTCAGTGGCCCTCTGAGGGGCAGGTCATGTTACCCCAAGAATCGTTTTTGAAACCCTTTTCATTGAGACTGGAGGCCAGAGCTTACCTGGGAAGTCTGTACCCTCTGCTGCTCTGTGGAACAGGATGGCCACACAACTGCAGCACAGCTGGGAATCTGTGGCATGTGCAGGTATCTGGCCCACTTGTGTGGAGACCTGTGGTACCTGTTTCATCAGGCCCTATGAGGAGTTTGGATACCACTGAGGCCTGAGAACCTGGTCTGTAGTGCATACCTCCTGGGGGACAGATCAGCTGTCTTCCTGCTCTCGCCCTTGCGCTGTGCTCCTGCGCCTGCTGTGCTGGGCTCCGCAGTGTCTCCCCCACCGCCAGCTCCAGGTTCCAGGACCTCCAGCTCCTCAGCTGTGCAGGACACTTCCAGGCCTGCTCTACACCTGGACTGACAGGTTCTGGTCCCCTCCTCTTTATTTGTTGTCATCAAATGGATCTGGTTAAAAGCCCACCTGATGTGCATCTAAGGGGTGTCCACCCTGTCCTGGTTTTAGAGGAAGGAGATGTCCGCTCCTCCCCAGCAGCACAGCTGGGCATGCTGTGTCTTCTGCTCTGAGCTGCACTACCCACCGAGACAGGTTCACGGTGCCTGAGGACTCCCTGTGCTCAGTTGCTGGAATGACCCAACAAGACAGGCTTACAGTGCCTGAGAGACTCCTTATGCTCAGTTGCTAGTGTGACCTACCGAGACCAGTTCACAGTGCCCAGAGTCCCCTGTTCTGGCTCTGGAATCTGCACCTTGGGTTAGATGTGTCCCCTGGGACAGCAGGTGTGGGTGTGCTCAGCCTGCACCAGAGGTGGCGCCTGTGGTCGAGAAGTCCAGAGTCCGGCTACCTAGGACCTCCTGTTTCTGTCCCTGGCGGCTCCCCTCTGTGCTGTTCTCCACATGACTTTAATGACACTCCTAGCATGAGAAACCCACACACAGGTGGACATACACACTGTGGTATCCTGAAGAAGCTGCTCCACTCCTTAGCCCACAGAGAGCCCCAGAGGATCCTGTGGGCCTCTGGCTCAAACCCCTGTAGCCCTAAATCAGCACCGTGTCTGGACCACTCCCCAGTCCACAAACTGTCTGTGACCCTCTCCTTTCCAGAGTGTTCCAGGGCCAGGCTTGGGAGGCAGTGGGGTGGGGAGCATGGGCGTGGCAGGGTCTCTCTCCTCTTTCTCCTTTCCCAAGTTCTGTTCTCTAGATGCTGGCCTGCTCTTTCCAGATGAGCCAGCTGGCCACTGTTGCTCCAGGTCTTTGCAGGGGTTTTGTGTGTGGACTTGGGGACACCCACAAGAGTGTGGACATGAGAGCTGTCATTCTGTGCCATGGGCCTGGTACATGGCTAGGTGCCAAGATTTGCTTTCTGCTGGCCGGACCAGGCTTCGCATGCTGAAGCTTGATGGTGTGTATTCCAACGTGCACAGCTCACCTGTGTGGTGCTATCACCTGGGAGTTCCTGCCCTCCCAGGGCCTGGTGCTACCTCTGTGGGAAAGGAGGTTGCTGGCCCAGCAGAGGCCTCAGGGTCCTTCCTTGCCTCCTGGATGTGTGAGTCTGTTTTGTGGAGAGAGGGTGAGTCAGGTCCTGCCCTGCTCAGACCTATGTGGCTGTGAGCTCTGATGGCTAGCCCTGGGGCCTCAGCCTGGTCAGCCTCATCTCCAGATTTTGTGGGCATCTGCTGAGAAGAAGGTGAGAAAAAATCTCCTGTGCCCATAGTGTATTGTCAACTTTTGCCATGCTATTCCTCTGTGTGATGGTTTGGGATGGTATTGGGGCCTGGTGTGGACTGCACCTGAGTTCCAAACTGCTGCATGGGACAGGCAGAGGCTGGGGAGAGGTCTGGGTGGGAGCAATCAGGCAGACATGTGATGTGGAGCAAGAGTGCTCAGTGCAGTCACAGAGCGCCACCCCCTGGGACAGAGGCCTTGTGTGGACATCATGACCAGGCTGAAGTCGTGAAAATCCAGGGCTGTGCATCGGGCTGGACCGGCTGCCCTCATCTGCACCTGGCAGGGATGCTCACTCCTTGGCTAACCTAGGTTAGCCTGGTCCCAGGTCTCACCATGGTGGAGGTGGCTGAGCCAGGCATCCTTGGCTCCCTGGGCATGCCCAGGTAGGTGCCTGCTCTGCTTGCATCAGGTCAAGCACAGGCACTGTGAGCCTTTGCTGCTGGCTCTACCCTGCACCCTTGCCCATGACACGCAGGTGCACAGTGTGTGGCTCAGGGCTTTGCAGGATGGCTGTGCCACCACAGAGAGTGATTCTGGGTTGTCCCCAAGGGACTCAGAGGAGCCCTCGGAGAGTAGCTAAGTCCAGGGATGATTGTGCATCACAGACCCAGGGCAGCCACAGACTAGGCTGTGCCCACAGAGCAACCAGCCTGTGATCACTGCCCACATTGGTCCTCCATGCCCCACCAGGATGTAGCCTAGCATGAGGATGGGAAGAAGGTGGCTGGAGCCCTGAGGAAGCAGCCGAAGGGCACAGACAGGCACAGACCTTCATCATGGGGTGTGCACTGAGGATTGCAGTGGAGTCTTTCACAAGACCCCAGCAGGCAAAATCATCCCATTTACTGATGGGGAAACTGAGGTCAGAGAGTGGGTTGGCCTGCTCTGAGGTGACGGCTGGTGAGTGGCACCACGGCAGGTGCCAGTCACATGAGGCAGAACCGCACACTCCAGCTTCATATCCAGGTCTAGCTATGGACCCTCTCTGGGGATGGGTGAGGCAAGGCCACACCCTCAGTGGCAGTAGTGGATTGGGTCATGGGAAACTGGATCCTGGAGTCTGGGGGAGCAGGACGCAGCTCCCAGAGGGCACATGGGCACAGCTGCCATCTTTTCCCCTTCTTTCTGCATTCCTCCCTGCCTCCTGCCCCCTGCCCTCTGCCCTTGGTAGGAATGGGCTCCTTTGTCAGATTCTGGAGAGGAGCCAGAGAAGAGCCCAGTGGCTTGATGCACTTTCCTGAGGCTTTCCCGTGAGCCCTTCCCCTGGATGCATGTAATCCCCTTCCTCTGGACACGTGCAGGCTGACTGGGCCTTGGTGAGCAGCGAGCTCTACCAGCCACAGGCTAAGGTTCTGGCAGTGAGAATGAAGGGTGGGGGATCACACAGTGGAGGGTGGACCTGGGCAAAGACTACAGGGAGTATGTCCCAGGAGAAGAGGGCATAGCATAGCTCCCTGGGTCACCCTCTTAACCTTGCAACGGGCACTTGAATTAAACCACAGTCAGATGGAGGACAAATGCGACACTGTGACCTTTATTAGCAGTACCTAAACTTTGAGAAGATAAAGGGCTGGGAATAGAACTGTAGCTTAGGAGCTGCTGTACATGAGGAGCCCTTGGTTCCCGAGTGGCTGTGTGTGGTCACGCTGCTGCAGGGTTTGAGCACCGTGCAGGTCTTGCTTCTGAGGCAGGAGATGCCCTGGAGAATGTGGCGGTGTCCACCTGGGGGGCAGTGGATTTAGTAAGTGGGGTTGATGTTATTGCCTGTGCACCTTAAAAGAAGTCGCATCGTAGTTCACACCATAGGAAATCAATTCCATCGATTAAAGATTATAATCTGAAAATAAAAAATACTGGTCAAATATTGCAGAACATGGAATGTGACTTCAGGAACCTGGAGGTGTCCCTGGTAAGAGCAACTAAAAAGCTAAGGGGGAAAGATGAGGGGTTTCATTACAGCCCCTCCTATAACTATGAACCCAGATCCAATCCGCTGGGATCAAAAGTATTTGGGAAGAGTTGCACCAGCCCTGAACATGAGCTGAGCATTTTCTCCCCTGTATTCCATGGTCCCTGTCACAAGGGTTTAGGTCGTACTTGCAGCATGCTGGGCAAGCCCACCTGCAGATGGCCTGAAATCGGGATATGGCCAGATTCTGCTCAAGAGCTGCACCTGGGCATTCCAGGGGCCTGAGCATGTGTGGGTTTGGTTCCTCTGGTAAGATCTGGGACCACCCCATGGATTCCGAGGGAGGGTTTTACACCAGGACTTAAAATTCCTGTGTGGTGAGACATTAAACGCTGGTGCCGGGGAGTTGGTGACAGATGCCTCCTCTAGGCAGTGTGGAGGCCAGCACAGGAGGGAGAGTAATGCAGGACACTGGCCCTCTGTGGAGCACGAAGGGACAGACAGTTGCAGGGAGCAGGGGTCATCTGCTTACACGGGCAGCACTGGAGGGCGCAGGTCTCAGCACACGTGTGCTCCGCGTGCATGAGTGCTTGCTGGGGAGCTCCTGCCACACCATAGCAGGATTTCTGCAGTGATGCAGGAGTGTGGCTGTGGCATCCTTGGAATGGCCTGTGAGTGGGAACCTCTGGAGCTGAGAAAGTGCGGCAGGAGGAGGCCCGAGGCCATGATCAGTCAGGCTGATGGAGGCTCTGGCCCCAGTGTCCTGCAGAGGACTGTAGTGAGTCCCCTATTGGTGGTGTGGGGTAATTTTCTGTATTGCAGAGCAAAGCTGGTTGACCATGCAGTCTGACTTCATGGACGGGATCTGCACTGCACTCCTGAACATGAAGGCTGCACTCCTGTGGGTGGGAGGGAAAGGGAGACAGCTTCTGCCCATGGACCTGACAGCCTCCTGGTGCTGTCCAGGGCAGGGAGGGTGCCCTTCCTACAATGAACACATGTTTCTTTGATGATTAAAATGTTTGAAAAGAAGAAAGACAGTTTCTTTATAAGACTTAATTTCAAATATACACAGCAGGTCCTGGATGCTGTGAAACAGCCCTGAGCACCACCTGGTTCAGGTTGTGACTCTGTGAGCCTATGTGAGGTGGGCAGTGGCAGCTCCAGCACCGGCCTACTCATCTGGCCAGAGGTCACGCTGCACGCTGAAATGAGTTTCAAGTAGCCCTTCTGTCGGCAGAGGCCCTGCCTGTCTGTTTCCCTGTCTCTGTCTCATTTTTGTCTCTGCCTCTGTGTCTCTGTCTTCCTATCTCTGTGTGTCTCCCTGTCTTTGTCTCTCTGTGTCTCCCTATCTCCCTGTTTGTGTTTCTGTCTCATTTCTGTCTCTGTCTCCCTATCTCTTTCTGTGTGGCTCCCTGTCTCTGTCTCTCTGTGTCTTCCTGTCTCCCTGTTTGTGCCTGTGTCTCATTTCTATCTCTCTCTCTGTGTCTCTGTCTTTCTGTCTCTTTCTGTGTGTCTCCCTGTCTGCGTCTCTGTCTCATTTCTATCTCTCTCTGTGTCTCTGTCTCCCTATCTCTTTCTGTGTGACTCTCTGTGTATGTGCGTGCATGTGTGTGTATGTATGTATGTATGTCTGTGTGTCTGTCTCCCTCTTTCTGTGTGGCTCCCTGTCTCTATCTCTCTGTGTCTCCCTGTCTCCTTGTCTGTGTTTCTGTCTCTGTGTCTCTATCTCTTTCTGTGTAACTTCCTGTCTGTGTCTTCTCATGGGGCCTGGGTTCCTGGCCTGCTTCCTCCAAGCTATGCTGACCATTGATTGGCAGCATGAGCAGGTACCTAAATGTGTTTGATGCACAAAAATCCAAACTCTGCTTCTTCCTGACTGTGTGGAAGCCACTGTGTTACATTGCACACCAAGAGGGCCCTGGGGAACTTGGGGAGGCCTGGAGGAGAGAAGAGGGGCAGGGCAGAGAGACCCTGACTCCCATACAGGAGAGGATCTGCATGGGGAGACAAATCTGTTATTTGATATGCTTTTTACTTTCTTCCTGATTCAGATGAATTTTGACACCCTGTGCTGTGTGTACCGGTCTGGTCTCAGTCCCCATCGGCCCACGGCTTTCTCAGTGCAGATGGCCATGTCAGTTGAGCAGTTTCTTGCTTAATTGGACCAATACAGATGTAAAAAATAATTTTGGACTCAAAAAAACTTTTGAATTTTCAGATAAACCCCTGAATGCTTGTGCATGATGCTACCAAGAGTGTGTGAGCTCCAGGGAACTCGAGCTGCATGGGGCTGCAGTGGGGGCTGTGGTGGGGGATGCAGGGGACTGCAGTCAGGGCTGTGGTAGGGGCTATTGGGCAGGTTACAGGGGACTGCAGTGGGGGCTGCAGGGGACTGCAGTGGAGGTTATAGGGAGGGTTACAGGG
>PVKS010008378.1:14403-36440 GCA_004027875.1 Aplodontia rufa | reverse complement strand
CCTGGCAGAGCTGGGGCAGGGTGGCACAGTCCTTTCTCCTCCACGGTGGCCACGGCAGATGGTGTTCAGGTGGAGCAGTAAGCGTCGGCAGTGAGGTTATGCAGAGCTACAATACCGATGCAGAGAGCCAAGAGCAGAAGTGGGACCAAGTGGTTCCCGAGAGGGTGTGGGCTGCAGAGACCTTGGCCTGTGGCTGTGCAACCTGGTCTCTTCTATGTATCCTGCTCTTCCTGAACAGCAACAGCAACAGCAAGACATTTGCAGGTGAAGCTTTGTAGGGAAAGCAACTCAAATCCAATGTCTTTGGCCCTCCCCAGTATTCCCTTGAGGCCCTGAGTTGTCTCCAGAAGGGAACTGACACCCTCCGGCAGGCCCTGGGCCAGGCTGTGAATTCCAAGGGAGCGAGGCTCTGTTCATGCAGTTTGATGCATGCCTGCAGCCCTCCAGCCAGTCCTGGGAATGTGGCCCTGCCCTCTGAGGGTCCTGTGCTGGGCTGGCTGGGTAGCTGAGTCTCCTGGGTCTTGGACGGAGCCTACAGAGGTCATTGCAGGTCTTCCAGGTGCAGGAAGCCCCTCACTTGGTCCCTCTGAATTTCGAGGAACAGCTTTGGTTTCTCACCTGCCTCGTCTTTTGCTAGAAACACCTACCACCTTCACAGAGCTGCTGCAATCATCCCCCAAGGTGAAGGCCAGAGACCACCAACTGAGGCACATGGGCATGCAGTGAGCTACAGTAACCCACGCACTGCTGGTGGGAACGTGGGGAGTGAGCCCTGTCACTGGGAGGGGCAGCTCCCAGGCGCACCAGAGGACTGAGAGTTCGTTCCCCTATGGCCATCACAGCAGCACCATGTAGCAGCTGTGAAGGGGGAGTACCCAGGGGTCCATCAGCCAGCAAACAAGTAGGCACAGTGCATCTGTCCACTCAGCAGGGCCTTGTCCAGCCAAGAGGCAGTGGAGCCCTGTGGGCATCCTTTAAGGAAAATAAGCCAGTCAAAGACTACATGCTGCAGTTCTGCTTCTGGAGCCTGAACAGGCTCATCCAGAGGCAGTGGACCTTCGAGCAGTTGCTGGTCAGGGCAGGTGTGGCTGAGGGGGTGGAGAATGTTCTCACACTACCCTGTGGCTGACAGCTGAGTACACACTGTGTACAGCATCGTGTGGTCACCCTGTCCCATTAACGCTGTTCAAAAGGAGCAATCCAGGCACAAGTGTGCCACAAGTTCCTGTGCTGCAGAGAGCAGAGGCCTGGGATGAGCTGCAGGGCTGGTGTCCACTCAGCTGCCCAGGTATCTGTCCCTGTGCTGCTGGGCAGAGCAAGGGTGTGGGGTGAGCTGTGAGGCTGGCATCCACTCAGCTGCCCAGGCATCTCTCCCTGTGCTGCTTCTAGGGCAGAGCAGAGGTGTGGGGTGAGCTGCAGGGCTGGTATCCACTCAGCTGCCCAGGTGTCTCTCCATGTGCTGCTGGTGGGGCAGAGCAGAGGCCAGGGGTGGGCTGGTGTCCACTCAGCTGCCTAGGCATCTGTCCCTGTGCTGCTGGGGCAGAGCAGTGGCCTGGGGTGAGCTGTGGACTGGTGTCCACTCAGCTGCCCAAGCCTCTGTCCCTGTGCCACTGGTGGGGCAGAGCAGAGGCGACCCCAGCTGCATGCCCTGGGCTGCCTGTGAAGTACCAGCAGCAGGCTTTCCTGGGAAGACTTGTGCCTGCTGTCCATCTGAGTTTGTCTGTCTTTTTATTTATTTATATACATGGGGAGAGTTTGCTTCATTTTTTTCCATCTGGTTTTGTTTTTCATTCACTTAATTGTGTGTGGTGCTGGGGTTTGAGCTGGGTTCTCGTGAATGCCGGGCAAGCGCTCTACTGCTGAGCCACAACTGCAGCTCTACCTCAGTTTATTTCATTGATAGGAGAGTGGGGCGTATGGTCCACAGGCAGTCCTGATGTACCCTCAGCCATGGCCAACCTGTGGCTGCCTTCTGACCAGGGCGTGCCAGCACAGCACATGTGCCATCGGCTGCCCCTTCCTGAGAATGGGGTGGAGCACACTCGCCCCTTACTCGGGCATGGCCCAAAATGGCCTTCTCCTCTCAAGTGGGCTTGGCTGGTTGGGCATCTCTTGGGCTAAGGAACAGGCCTCCTCTCCCCCCTGCTGCTCCGTCTGCCTCCCATGACTGGAAATGGCCAGGGATAGCCCTCCCTGGCTTTCCCTGGGTTCTGCACATCTTGGAACAGAGGCCCTGGTTCCCTTTGCTGCTCATGCCTGTCCATGGTGCACATCAAGGGCATAGCCTTGGACATGGAGCAGCTTTCTCTCTGCCCACTGTGGGACAGGTGGCCAAGCTTGGGCTCTGCTCCAGGATGTGTAGCATCACCCACCTCCAACCCCTCTGTGGGGTCGAGTGCAGACACTGGTGCATGCCAGCACTCAACCGTAACCCGTACACTCAGACTGGAGGCTCGTGTCTCCTGCCTGCATCTGAGAGCTGGTACATGGAGCAATCTGCATCTCTGTCTTTGGCTGCACTCCAGAGCTACCCAAGAGCTTCCTAATAAAAATGAATGCTGTTTCCCAGTCCCTCGGCCCCTCCCAGAACCAGCGTTGGACTCCCTGGATGTGGAGTTGGGCATTGGTCATTTGATCCTCTATGGGGGTGGCCTTGTGGCCAAGGCCAACACTAGCAGTTGACTGTGTGGACTGTGGACCCCTGGGTGGGTGACCTAGGACCCTGTGAGCATGTGCTTGCTGCATGTCTTGCTTTGCATGCTAGGGATCAGCCCCAAGAGCTGTGCAGAACTAGCTGCAGGCTCTGCTGCCTCCGGACGAATGTTAAACCTGAAGTCTATACTCTGTGCAGGCTGAGCTCCAATGGCTTCCTGTCAGGCTGCCTTTCCCTCCCTCTTAAGCTTCGCTGGTGCTGGGGTTGCGTTTGAGGCTGCTTGTGGGCACATTGTGCAGGAGGTGGTCTCCCTTCTGGGACTCCCGTTACTTCAGTGCTGCCCATCACTTTTTGTAGATCTGGCTTATGATGTGGTTTATATGGTATTTACACAAGAGCAAGTGCAGTTACCCAGCTGCAAGGGTGGTGTGCTAGTTCCCCCATACACCCCAGAGTGCTCCTGTTTGCTGTCTCAAAAGCTCAAGTGTCCCCGCAGGCAGAAACTGCAAAGCAGAGGCGAGGCCCTGGAGGGAGGTTGTGACTGGACACTGAGGAGGTGGGAAGACCCAGGCCTTGGGGGCAGCTGCGAGGTGTGCAGCTGTCCCATGAAGGAGCAGTCTTGGTGGTGGATGATGGTGCCCTGGGGGCCTGAAATCAGCCCTCGGTGGAGGCTGATGAAGATGCGGCTTAGAGATGCAATCCAAGCTGGTGAGATGGAACTCTCCTCAGTAGGGAATGCTGAGAGACCCAGGCAGTGACAGTGGTGGAGGAGATAGGTGTCGCAGGCACAGCACCCTTCTTCTCGCCAGCACAGTCCGTGTCCGATCTTTGGGAACATGAGTGTTCAGGTTGCAACAACTAAAGGCTATACCAGAGCCATGGAAGCTGCTGGCCTCCTGGATCCCTGTGAGAGGTGCTGGGCTGCTTCCATGGGTCAGTGCTCAGGGCCACAGACCCTTCATGGACTGGAGGGTGCTGTGTGTTAAGTAGGAGATAACAGAGCTCCGGAATGTGGGGCAAGGAGGCTAGGTGCACTGCAGCAAGCCCCAGACCCTGCTATAAGGGTCCCTGCTCTGCCCAGGCTGGGCTGTAAGGGCCCCTACTCTGCCCAGGCTGGGCTGTAAGGACCTACGCTCTCCCCAGGCCCTGCTGTAAGTACCCATGCTTTCCCCAGGCCCTGGTCTAAAGGCCCCTGCTCTCCACAGGCCCTGTTGTAAGGACCCCGGCTCTCTCCAGGCCCTGCTATAAGGGTTCCTGCTCTTCTTTGACAGTAAACATTCTAGCTGCCGTGGTCAGCCCTGGGGAGCTGCAGAGGAGGCTGGCACCCCGGGGTACAATATTAATGAAAAGTAAAAAGAAGCAACGAATCTGTCCTGCCGTTTTGGTTCCCTACGTGCTGGTTTCAATGTCCACACTTCTCTAGCAAACAGCTTTCCCCCTGGAGCTGCAGCATCATGCCCTGTGTGTGGAGGTCTGTGGTGTGCAGAGGCTACACTGGTCAGAGGCCACAGTGTGCTGAGGTCAGTGGAGCTGCAGCACCGTGCCTGTGTATAGAGGCCCACAGTGTGCAGAGGCCATGCTGTTCAGAGGCCACAGAGTGTTGAGGTCAGTGGAGCTGCAGCACTGTGCCCTGCATGTAGAGGCCCGCAGTGTGCCGCAGTGTGCCGAGGTTGGTGGAGCTGCAGCACTGTGCCCTGAGTGTAGAGGCCCACAGTGTGCAGAGGCCATGGCATGCATAGGCCACAGTGTACCGAGGTCAGTGGAGCTGCAGCACTGTGCCCTGCGTGTGGAGGCCCACGGTGTGCAAAGGCCATTGTGTGCAGAGGCCACAGTGTGCAGAGGTTGGTGGAGCTGCAGCATTGTGCCCTGAGTGTAGAGGCCCACAGTGTGCATAGATCATGGTGTGCAGAGGTCACTGTGCGCCGAGGTCAGTGGAGCTGCAGCACTGTGCCCTGTGTGTGGAGGCTTGCTGAATACAGAGGCCACAGCTGGCTCTGGCTTAGTGCCCTCCACTCTGGAGATGCAGTTCTGAGGAGCTTCTGTTCCAGATAGATTCATTTTGTCTTCAGGGTCCATGTGAGCCAGCTAACTGGACCTCCAACAGTGCCAGGTGCATCCAGCATTGCTGGCCTGTTGGTGCCCGTGTCTGTCCTTCCCCTTACTTGTACTTGTTGGCATGGAGCCCAGTGCCAGATGTTATTAGTGTTGGAGCGGCTCAGGCAGATGTGGCCCTTTGAGGTGAAAGCACACCCTGGTGTCCCAGCACTGTTGTGGCTGTTCTGCACTCGGAGCTCCCAGGGTGCACAACAGCCATGGGGGCCTGCAGACCCCTTAGAGCCAGGGCAGGTAATGTGCACCCCTCTGCCTTGCAGGCACCTTCTGCAGGCCACTGGGCGCTGGTGGCCTTGAGGCCTCTTCTGTTTTATCCTAACATGTTGTGATGCTTCGGGGAGCTACTCTGAGAAGGATGGGACTGTGGAGGACAGAAAGGATCCGTAGTCTGTCCCGGTCCAGCTGGGTTCTGACCTGAGGGACGGGCTGGGGATGAGAAAAACCACAGGCCGGAGACCCGAAACGGTCTTTCTTTATCCAAACTTTACTTCTCTTTTTATATATCCATGCTTTACATCTCTTTTTCAAGGCCACGTTCATTTGTACTGCTACGACAAAATGCCTAACATTAAGTAATCTCAAACAAGTCAAGGCAATGCTACAAGACTCTATTTCAGAACAAACATAGACAGCAATTTCTCACAGTTCTGAAGGCTGGGAAGTTCAGGAGCAAAGCATAGGCAGGTTCGGCTGACAAGAGCCGAAAGCAAAGCAGCAAAGTACGAGAGCACTCTCCCAAAGGAAGAACTCTCTCCTGAAGGAGCAGGGACAGCACAGCTAGCAGAAAGTGCAAGAGATCTTCTTCTGAAGGAGTGCAAGAGCTCCTTACTGCTGGCTGGAGCCTCTTTTTTAAAGGCCTTCACCCCGCCCCCTCGAGGCCTCTCTACATTAGCTCGTTCATTGCCATACCTGGATTTCGGAAGCACACATTTGATCAGTAGGCCTCTACGTGCACCCCTTGAAAGATCTAGAATAATTGGCAGGTGATACCAATGCAAAACGTCTGAAGCCCGTGTCGACACCCTGTTTTTCAAGCTTAACAATACACAATCTAGCAGCCCTTCCTGAAGGAGCTTATGCAAACAGCAATAAGATCCAGGGCAGCTGATAAAGCAAAGGCCAGACCCCAACAGTAGTCCATCTCTCCCTCTACGCTTTTTTTCTGATTGACACATTGCTCTAGCTTCATCTAGGATTTATAGTCTAATCTTGTCAATGAGAAGTCTTCCTTGATTTTTGCTCCAACTTTGACCTAATACTACAAAATCAAATTCCAGATAAGAAGTCACTGGTGGATGAATGGGTGACCAAGATGTGGTGTATAAAACAAGGAATGTTACTCAGTGCTAAAAGGAAGGACGTTCTAATACAGTTAGCCAGCTTTCTGTCTCACTAGCAGTGATGATTAGATTGGAGGAGGAAAGCATTGCTTTGGTTTACAGTTTGGAGGTTCCAGAGTCTTCTGGCATGTTGGGTGGTGGTGGCGCAGCATGTCTAAGCCAGCAGCTTCCCTTGTGCCAAGGAAGCCAAAGCAGGTCAGGCAGGTCCCGCAGGCCACCTGCAAGCACATCCCCTCTGACCCTAGGCTCCCAGTGCCCACTTCTCAAAGGCTCTGCCACCTCCCAGTGGTGCCCATCTGGGACCGTGCCCATCTGGGACCATGCCCTCAGCACTGGGCTTCCAACAGTGGCATCAAGGAAGCTGCACACCGTGGACAGAGCCAGCCACAGAGGGTCAGGCAATAGAGGAACTCATGCTGGGCTGAGAGGCAGGAGGCATGTAGACAGGACAGGGCTTCAGGGTGGGAAAGTGAAGGGCCCTGCAGATGGACAGCTGCCCAGTGTGGGAACATGCTGCATGGTCAAGGCAAACTTGGCATGGCTGGGGGGACCATTGTGTTCCATTTGCACGATAAAAACTCCAAGCACCAAGGCTGATGTGGACGGGAGGAAACACAGCCCGTTCTGCCTGCAGAACCTGCCCTCTCAGGGTTCAAGAGCAGCATGTGCAGGGCAAGTGGCTGGGTGTGACTTTGTAGCAAGAAAACCAAGGCTTCATGGAGAGCGAATGAATGGAAGAGGCAAGAGCGTGTGCATCACTTTGAAGTAAATCAGTTTTTTGCAAATGTGTCTGTGGTTAGCTGGGTGCTGAGCATTTCCATGCCAGGTGGAAGATGTACCTCACTCACAGTGACCCTCGAGATGCCCAGGGGTCGAGTGTTTCCATGCCAGGTGGAAGACGAACCTGATGGTGACTCTTGGGGTGGACAGAGGCCAAGTGTTTCCCTGAAGGTGGAGGAGGGATATCATGGTGACTGTCAGGGTGGCCAGGGGACAAGCATTCCCTGGAGGTAGTGGACATACCTCACAGTGACCCTCAGGGTGGCCAGGGGCTGAGCATTTCCATGCCAGGTGGAGGACGGACCTCATGGTGACTCTTGGGGTGCCCGGGAGCCAAGAATTCCCTGGAGGTGGAGGACGGACCTCGCAGTGACCCTCCGAGTGGCCAGGGGCCGAACATTTCCCTGAAGGTGGAAGACAGATATCATGGTGATCCTCAGGGTGGCCAGGGGCTGAGGATTTCCATGCTAAGTGGATGATATATGTCACATTCACTTTTTTAGGTGAAGCCAAAAACCTTCCCTCCTACCCGGGGCCAAACAAGATGAGGGACTGCTACTGCACAGTGAACCTGGACCAGGAGGAGGTCTTCAGGACCAAAATCGTAGAGAAGTCACTCTGGTAAAGTCTGCTACCTCTTTATTTGATAGCCTTCAGGTACCCGTCCACATATACCTGTACCCCCGTGGCATGTGCCATTTCCCGTGTTCTTAGTGAGAAGGGCAAGGCTAATGGGCTCTGCTGGTGGGTTGTTACATTTGAGCTTCTGACTGGGCCCTGACTTTGGCTGGATGCTTCTGGCTAGTGACCACCCCGGCCCACTGGTCACTGTTTGCTCTTTCCAGTAGAGATGGCTGCTGGGAACACCTGGCCGGGAGGGTTCTGAGAGGTTTTCTTTTTGACATCCCCTTCTGCATTTGCTTTAAAAGTGTGGCTTGATATGCATCCAGGTAGCTTAGTGGTTGGAACATAGGAAACATTATGGATGAATTTGAGGAAGGTGTCAACAGAGGACAGCTGACCTGCTGAGGGCCTGAGTGTCAATCTGCTCTACAGTTCTGTAGCATCCTGGCCCTCAGCTTGCAGCAGAGTCACGGGAACCTGTCAGGACAGCATGTCCTGGGCCCAGGGGAGTGAGCTTCCCTCCTCAGAGCTGTGGGAGAGGCCCAGCTCAGGGTGGCAGAAGCAGATGGGAATGGGAAGCCCCAGAGTAGCTGTGGACTGGCTCAGAGCCTTGACTGGAGACCCGGGGCAGCTGCATGTCCTGGAGTGTCAGCTGGGCGTGGCTGCGACCTGATGGGGCATGCAGACTGCCCAGCGGGCACTCTGATGAAGCAGCCATGAATCACAACTCCACCTCGGGCTAGGAGTTTCAGGCTGAGGTTTCAAGACAGCTATTTCCATACTGAGAACATTTTTAGCTGCTGCATTGTACCTGTGCATATTGCTGCTTCCTAGTGGGGACACTCAAGCCAGGTTCCATTCCTGGCAGCCATCGAGGCCCGTACCTGCCTAGACCTTTTGTCCTCCACCCTGCATAGCTATGCTGCTATTGTTTTGATGCACACTCAGACTCTCTGAATGACTTTTGAGAATTAGGCTGAGGGTGGTCAGGAGCTGGGTTCAAGAGTCTGGTGGAGTGGAGGTGAAGCTGCTTCTAGTTTAGAAGGTGCAACAAGGCATGGTGCACCCTCAGACGTCACTTGCTTCATGGGAGAAACTGCCTTGCTGCATGTACCTGGTGTGCTGGTGCCAGAGGAGGGTGAACCTGGAAACCACCACATCCTGGCAAGACCAACTCCTCTCCAGACCTGCTGACTGGGGTGGTGGGCATCATATCCATCAGGGGCCTCCCTTTAGTGAGGAAGAGAAGCAGGGTCCACTGTCTTCCAAATGTTTCACACAGAAATCATGTTTTCCAGTTTGGGGTCCCTAGAAACTGCCTCTGGTGCAGAAAAGGGGGCTGATAGAGCAGGGTAGTGGGTGTGGGGCCGTCCAGCAAGGAGTCTGTGCACAAGTGAAGTGCCCGCCCAATGCCACAGGAGCCCACCTACTCGCCACTGAGCAAGTGGACACACCAGGTAAGGAGAGACACTGCCTGCAAAAGCTGGAACTGAATGCAGCAGAAGAGGAGCTGGGTGAGATGGGCGCCAGGTTTGAGAAGCACAGCACCGGGTGCTAGGGGAGCAGAGGGACATACCCTGCACACAAACAGCTTGCACCGCATGAGAAGTTATCAGGACAGCCACTGCACCCACCTGGCTGGACATCTGCTCCCCACAAGTTCACAGCCTGACCATGAGCTGCGGTCCCTGAACAACGCTGCAGATGTCCCAGCCAGAGTCAGCCAGTGCCTGCTGCAGTGACAATGGCCAGGCCAAGCACCCCCAACCAACTCTTTATATCACAGGTGAAGTCCCAAGGAACACGTAAGGGGAAGGCGCTCAGGGCACACAGGCTCCAGTCTACTTGCAAAGGAAGCAGATCCCAACTGCTGCTCATGGCGCTGGGTGGGCCTGGGCAGGAGTGGAGGGACCCTGGAGACACGCGGAAGCAGAGCCAGGCCAGCTGCACAGGCAGAGTTGCAGCCATAGGGTCAGAGCCACAGGGATGACCATGCTGCCTTGAAGAGCAGAGTGCATAGAGTGAGCAGCACCTGTGCATGGCCAGCCCAGAGCAGGAGTCCAGTAGTGGACCAGAAGTGGCCACAGGGGACATGGGAGACAATGTGGATATAGCTCAGAGATGAACAGGAGGCCTGCAGGGGCAGGAGGTGGAAGACAAGGTAGTTTGCTGGCTTGGGCATCCCAGAAGGAGCCTGCCCTGCAGAGGGTACTGCAAGGTGCTGTGGGACCCAGCTCAGTGTCCCTGTGGACTCAGCTGGGGACAGAGCCCAGAGGCAGAGGGACATTCTGGAGGTATCCCCTGAGTTGATCCAGGAGGGGGAGGGAACAGACCCCCAGGAGGCAGAGAGACATAGTGTGGGCCTGGCCCTCAGTGGGCGCCGGACACTCCACCACTCACAGATGCTCAGAGGAGACTGCTGCCTCCCCATATGCCTGCCCAGCAAGCCAATATTCCCTTGGCAAAGCCACCATAGGACACAGAAGAATCCTCACCTGCCTATTGACTTGGATGGAGCAGAAAGGTGTTCTGTAGCTGTGACTTGGGGCCTGGCCATTCCCTGGAGTCCCAGAGCCCCTGCTTCTCTGCAGAGGTGCACCTGAGGATTCTCCCTCTGCAGCCACCTCTGGGGCTGGTGCCTGAGGTCTCTCCCTCTGCAGCAGCCTCTGGGGCTGGTGCCTGAGGACTCTCCCTCTGCAGCGGCCTCTGGGGCTGGTGCCTGAGAACTCTCCCTCTGAAGCAGCCTCTGGGGCTGGTGCCTGAGGACTCTCCCTCTGCAGCTGCCTCTGGGGCTGGTGCCTGAGGACTCTCTCTCTAAAGCAGCCTCTGGGCCTCGGTACCTGAGGACTGTCCTTGTGCAGGCACCTCTGGAGCTTCTGCCAGTCTGTGCCAAGTGTGCACGAGGGTGAGGAGGCCAGATCTTCCCTTTCTTGGCATCATCTCGGCGTCCAGGTGCTCTGTGTCTCTGCAGATGGGCCTAGTGGGAGCTGCCTAGTGCCCAGCAGGCAGTGTCTGCAGGGCTGCCTTAAGGGAGCACTTCCCTCTCCAGTTCTAAAGATGTTGGAAAGGACTCACCCAGGAGAATGAGCCCCTGTTCCCTGCCTTGCCCCATCTCCAGGAAAAGGATGTTGGGCAGTTTTTGTGCCACTCAAGGGGATTTTAAACTGTGGGGCGTGAGCAGAGCTATGTGTCCAGCCTTTTCGGGGCAGCCCATTGCCATCCCCTCACACACCAGCGACTCGGTGACATGAATGAGCAGGCAGGGAAGCAGTGTCTGTGGAGCTCAGGGTCTGTCTGAAAGCTCACAGCATTCTGCGGTGAAGATGGCTCCCAGTAGGTGAGTGGCTTCTGGTCCTCGTCCAGCCCTGTGGCCCCTGAAGAGACCCCAGCTGCCCCAGGCTTCGCGGCCTCCTCCTTCGCTCACCTGTAGCTTCAGGTCAGGAGTGGCAGGAGCCTGAGCTCTGCCCAGATGGAGATTTTTCCAAAGCTGATCTGGAAATCTAGACACAGACGTGGACTGGCACTTGCTCAGGGTAGTGGAGTCTTCTGTGTGCTTTTCGTGGAATTAGAAGTTAAAAAAACTAGATGACAGAATTGGAGAAGCAGGGCGGGTTTGTCCTGGGTGTGTTGGAGCCCAGACCTGCTGAACCTGCGGGAGGGCACCCCTCAGGGTCCCTTGGCATGCACTGCCTATGGTCCCGGTGCAGTGGTTGGCCCATAATGTGGAGGTCCAAGTACTGGGGAAGTACTTTGGTGTGTGGGAAAATTTCAGCAACTCCAGGTTTTGGGGAGGGCAGAGGTCATGTGGGTCAGAAGTCGGTGCTTTGGGAGACAGACCTCATCCTCTCAGAGTGTTAGTAAAAACCACTTTTGACCTAGGAGATACCAATTGGAAATCACTGGATGATCCAAGTCACAGTCTCTCAACTAAGATCGACTTTTCTCTGGTTTCTCATGTTGGTTTGCTTTAATTTCAGGAGCACTGAATGCCTGCTCCCAGGCCAGGTGGGGTGTCAGCATGTGTCACTATGGGCCTCTCCTGGTCCCCAGAAGGGTCAGTGGCTCTAATTGGCATCCTCTGAAGGGCCTATAGAGGTTCTGGAGGTCAGGCATCTTGGTACCAGGATGGGACAGACAGCCTCAGACCTCAGCTCCGCTGGCATCCCTTGTTTCAGCTGCTTAGAGCATTGTGGCTTAAAAGAGGCGGTCTAGTTTTAACTCTGTCCTCTGACCAGGACTGCTGTGTCTGGTCACCTCAGCCTGCTGGGACCAGGCAGATGCTCCGGGGCCGGGGCCTGGAGGACAGGCGGGGTAGCTCCAGCCAGCAGCTCCTGCCCTGCTGTGGTTCCACGCCCAGGGTTGGGTTTGTAGCACTTCAGAATAAACAGCCCCACCCGGGTCTTGAACCACAGGTGTAGGTGCCCTGCAGTCCCTATGTGTGCTGCAGGCTTCCTGCCCTGGAGCAGTGGGTGTGACGTAGGACCAGGTGAGAAACAACCACCTGTAGCAGCTGTGACCCAGAAGAAGGTGACTCTGCTCCTGCTCAGGTCTGTCACGTGGGACAGCGACCCCTGCAGTTGTTCACTCTGCTGCCTTGTAGGACAGAGCAGCTTCCCTCCATGGAGAGGCCCCACTCTGCTGACCCTGCCAAGGGACAGGCAGTCAGTGATTTCTACATAGGGCTCAGGATTGGCACCTGTGGCTGAGGGCCAGAATTCTTGGCAGCCTGACACGAAAGCTCACAGGTGCAGGCACCACAGGCCTGGGAGCTCCAGGGAGTCTTGAGACCTCAGCTGAGGGACACAGCAGGCTTAGAGGACACCTTGAGGCTCTTGTCCAGACCCTCCGGGCAGCACACAGGCTCACACTGCCAGTGTCCTTTTTGAACAGTTGCTAGGCCCTTACAGGGCTCTTCTGCTCAGCAGCTTCCAACCCAGCCCATCTCTAGGGACTTTTGGATACAGCATTCGCTTTAATGAAATTTTAGTCCAGCTTTTAGTCAGTGGCTTAACAACATGCCCCTGTCATTAGCTGAATGCTGAGTCCTTGAGAAATAGGCTGGTGTTCCCTGAGTAGAGAACCATTTCCCATGGCCCCTGGAGCCAGGGGGCACCTCATACAGCTGCCCTGGTTTCAGGCCTCCAGTGTGGCTGTCCACACCTACTCAGTAGCTCAGAGCACACTCAAGATTACTCATGCAGCCCCTCCCTTGCCCCCAACCTGCCCCCCAGCCCCAGATGTTGGGCAATGGATGCAGGAGCTTGAGACAGGGAAGGACGCTGGGGACCCAGCCCCTATCATTTTCTCATGACCAAATGTCACTTGTCACGAGGCCTGAGCAGCCGGGGTGGGGTGGGGCAGTGGTGGCCTTACACAGATGTCGGGAAATGACTCAAGGAGAAGTTGGTGGTTTCTCTGTGTGACCTCCGGGCCAAGCCCTGCTGGGTCTGGGCAGAGGCTGAGGGAGGTGCTCCCCTCGGAGCCCCCACACGGAGCTCCTGTTGGCTGCAGTGCTTTGTGGAAGTTTGCTCGACTGTGCCAGCTCCTTCCAGCAGCTCTCTTCTGATTACGGGAAAGGGCAGCTCACACCCTGGCGGCCGTGAGTGGTGGTGCTCCCCTCTCTCACACAGCCACGTTGAAGGCAAGCCAGACCTTCCAGTGGATGTTTCCTTTATTAGGAGAGGAAGTCTGATGCCTGTGCCCTGTTGATCCTGCATCCCATTGGGCCAGCCCTGTGGGACAAAGCTAGGCCTGTGCAGGAGGCACCCCAAGGCTATGCTAACGTGAAGGGAAGTGCCCAGCACTGTGCCCCTTTGAGGCCATCAGAAAGGAGGCCTTGTCCATGGGGCAGCCTAGGGAGTACAAGGGTGGGACGTCCTCATGTTCAGCCTGTGTCTTTTCTCTTAAACACTCGCTTTAAGCTCTGCGGCCTGGAAAGAGATGTGTAGGGGGGTTTCCTGTTGAGGAGAAAAGGGTGGGGGGGGTCGCCTAAGCCTAAAGTGAGCTGCCCAGGTCCTTCCCTCTGGCCTGTGGTCCCCAGTGGGGGTGGAGCCTGGGCCCCTCCCAGCCTGCGGAGGCTGTGCAGTGGCTGCATCTGGCCATCCCCTCACAGAGAAGGAGGAAGAGAGCCTGTCCTTCCAGAGCAGGCATGCGTGCTCGCCCACTAATGACAATTCATGGTATTTTTAGTTAAAAAGGCAGTTCCTCATGCTGTGAATTAGTCGTTTTGTCTTCAACTTCAACACAAGCTGTGAAGTCCCTGTGGGTTAATTTGAGCAGGAGAAGGTCCTGGCAGAAAAGTAATTTCGAGAGCAAATGAGGTTTTCCAAGTCCACACACTCAGCCTCTCCTGTTGCTTAGACATTTCAAGTTAAGTGGTGAAGTGTAAGTGTGTTGATTAGGCTTGGGTGGCTTTGGATCTCCAAGGCCTCAGGACAGTGGAGGTCCTGCCGCAGCCCCGCTGTAGGGCTCATCCAACACAGTGCGCAGCTTCGAGGGAACCCATTCCAGCCCTTCCCTCTGCACGGCCCTTCAGTTCTTACCTAGCACAGCTTGGAAAGGCCAGGCCCTGCTTCTCTAGTCCTGCATGCTGCTTCCTGTTGCATCTTAACCCAGAGCTCCTAGGGCCACTGTCCGAGGTCAGTGCAGGCCCAGGCAGCACAAACGGCCTTGGGAGAACAGGCAGGGTCCTCTCAGTGGCTTTGTCCTTGGTGGGACCTCCTAATGCCGAGGTACAGAGCCCAGTCCTCACCAAGCATGGGTTACCAGAGAGCAACGGCTCCGCCCACCAAGAGCTCCCAGCACCGCACCCACCCGTGAGGGTGGTTTCCCAGGAACCAGGACTGGAGAGACACAGGCACACTTGCCAGCCACCTGGTGGTCCTGCCAGGTGACATGGAAACTGAGGCTCATCCTCTGAGTTTCCATCATGGGTGGTGTCACGCTGCCTGGGCAGACCTGTGTGGACAGCTGCGTTCGCGTGGGAGATTCAGGGACCTATGGCCCCAGTGCTTCCATTTCAACAGGTGTCTGTCTCCGGCGCCTGCTGGACTGTGTGGTCTGTGGATGGACGGGGCAGGAGGAACCTCCCAATACACAGGTCTGGGGACTCCAGCTCAGCAGGGCTCAGAGAATTTACTAGAAGGGTCTAGGCACCGCCCATCCTGCCTACCACATTCTGTGGAAGGGACATATGTTCCAGAGGACTTTGAGGCTTAGGAGAAACGACCACAGCCTACAGTGAGGGGTCTGGTGTATTGCTTCACAGCTGCTACTGAGCTGGCTCAGGCTGTGGGTCAGCATGGCTGGATGTCACTCTGAAGGCCAAGGGGATGCTGGCCCACCAAGGATGGAGTTGGGGGCAGACCCCAGAGGGACACGGCCTCTGGCTTAGGGCCAGTGTGTCACAGGGACTTTCCGCAAGCCCAGACATGGGCTCCATCTGTTCCATCCAGCCTGGCAGCTGCTGGTCACACCACCTTTGGGCAGCCAGGAGCGGAATCCCCAGCATAGTAGTTATTCTGGTAACTTCTGTCTGGAGCATGGTGCTGGACTATCACCATGTGAAATGCCCAAGGCAGATGGCTTTATAAAGAAGAGAAGCTCATTTGGGCTCATGGCTCTGGAGGTCCAAGGTCCAGGGCTGCAACCGGTGTCAACCAAGGCAGGCGGGGCATGCACTGGGCCAGAGAGAGAGCACACATCTGTCTTCAGGGCTTTCCCTCAAGCCGGGATCAGTCCTAGGGGCTCCACCCTAATCACTTTAGCTGGTTATTTATTTGGGACAGGGTCTCATTGAGTCCCCCAGGGTGGCCTGGAACTTGTGATCCTCCCATCTCAGCCTCGTGCAGCTGCTCCCGTTTCCTGATCCCACTCTCTTCCCAAGGCCCCTCCAAATGCCACAGCTGAGTCCATTTCCACCTCTGAACACCTTGCAGTGGGGATTAAACTCCCACACACTGCACCTTGGGAACACTCAATACATCCAAAACAGAGTCACATGTGACTTGTGGCCACCTTATGGGCAGCACCGCACAGTGGGTGGACAGAGAAAGTGGACACCTAGCCCTGGTCAGGTTACTCATGGCAGAAGTGCAGGCACATGGGCAGGTGCTTCCTGGCTGGTCCCTCAGCCTCTGCAATGTGACTATAACAACCATAGCTATCTGGCCTAGGCCCAGGTACCTCGGTGAGGTACACAAATTGCTGCCTGTGTAAGGTGCCAGACAGTCCTGGAGTCGCCCACCATGTCACCCTGGTGTCACTGAGTGAACTGGAAATGCACGTGCACTGCTGGGCCTCAGCCTCCCTCCTGGGCCACGGCCAGCCCTATGTTCTCTGGACTTCAGAAGCACACATGTGTCTGCAAAGCATTTTCTTATGATCTCAGTGTGTTTCCCAGCCACAGGGGTCCTCGATGCTCAGGAAGCTGGACTTGCTGGTCCCCACTGGGCTGAGACCCTTGCAGCTGGCACTAGGATTGAGGACAATGAGTATTGTCATGGGTCCGTTCTCCAGAACTTCTCATTGTCTCAGAAAGACCAGAGGGGCTCCAGCAGCCCCCGTAGCTGCTTTAGGGTGTACGCATCCTAATGCACGTTCTGAGGTGGCCTCGGGTCCTGGGCAGGTCTGCACAGAGTCCCTACAGGGAAAGGTTTTCCTTTTCCTGGCACCTTTGCTGCCCACAAGTCACCCATCTCACTCCTCATTCAGAGCTCACAGGACTGGCCAGGTGCGGTGGCCATGCCTGTGATCCCAGTGACTCAAGAAGCTGAGGCAGGAGGATCACAAGTTAGAAACAAACCTGGGCAACTTAGTGAGATCCTGTCTCAAATGAAAAAAAAGGAGTGGGTGGGGATGCAACTTAGTACAGAGCACCACTGGGTTCAGTCTCCAGTACCAAAACCAACAAACAAGTCACAGGTCCGAAAAGCTGACCTGGGATGTGACTCTGGCTCCCTGGCACCTCTTGCCAAAGCCGGCTCGGGACCCTGGGTCTCATCTCTGCTGCATCTCCCTTGGGCCTGAGCATCTGCTGCCGGGGGAGCTGCTCCAGGCTCAGCTGAGGCTCCTCCTCTCCTGGCCAGTGGCATCTCCATCACGGGCACTGAGCTCAGCACCCTGCCTCCTGCTCCTAAGGGGGTGAGGGTACATTGGCCATGTGGTCTGCTCCCTGGTGGCAAGCTCAGCTCTGCTCACAGGAATCCTGCCCGGTCACAGCAGCCACTCAGTAAGGTCACCCCCTATTTCTAGAAAGATCTGGGAAGACGCAATGGAAACAAATCAGTAAAATTCAAATCTAAAAAAGCACATGAAATGAGAAGAAAAAGCATCTAAGTAGGTGATTGGAGTCACCAGGAGAAGCTGCATCCAATGCAAGGCAGAGTGCTCACCATCTCCACACGGAGCCACAGCAGAAAAGGTGACAGATCAGGCAGTGCCCAGTGTTCCCAGACCAAGTTCCTTCTGCAGGCATTCTGGACAGAGTTCCACCAGGGAGGCTGACAGAGGCCCAGAGCTGCCTGCCCCTCCTGGGCATTCAGCCCTTGGAGGCCAGGAGCACCCTGGAAAAGCCTTCTGGTGAGGCTGGGGCTGTGTGTGTGGGAACATTGTGTCGCTGGCACTGACCAACCTCAGAGGGCTGGACACACAATGGACCCTGTAGGAAGCCCTCCTCTGATGCAGACTCTGCTCGGAAGGGAGGCCTGAAGGCCTTGGGTGGAGGTCGGATGTCAACACCCTTCCACAGAAGCCGAGGTGCCTGGACTACGTAAATACCTGAAAATAAAAAAGGAAAGGTTAACATTATCAGAATGGGAAGTTTCAAGAAAAGCACACAAGCCCCCCAGAGCCACTGCAGAAGCCACGCTCCTTTGTGACTCACAAGCAGATGCTAGGTAATGACAGGAGAACCGGGGTTTCTCTCAGCAGCTGTGAGTTTGGGGGTGACCACACACCCACCTGGGGAGGCGGCACTAACTGACCCAGTAGCCCCAGTGTCCTGGCAGACAACACTGTTGGCCGCCCTCTGATTTGGAGGGCTGTGGGAGGGTCCAGCTGGCTGGTGTGAGCTGGTGCCTCTATAGCACTTGAGCTGTGGGTCTGTGCAGGGCACCCCCAGGGCCCTCCCTCCTGTCCAGTGCTGCTACCAGCTCTGTGAGCTGGCCTCTGCTGCTCTGAGTGTCCCATGATTCTGTGCACAGTGAACAGCCAAGGGACCTGCAGGTCCATAGGAAGACAGAGCAGCTGAGTGGTTAAGGGATACCTGGTGGCTGATGCTGGAGTTGGTGGGGCCACCCTGGTCAGCTGCCACCCTCGGCTGACTCCAGGAGGAGCTCAGACACACTGCAGGCTGAAGTCAGACTCCACTGGTTCACATCCCATGGTGCCACCAGCAAGTGACTCTGGGCCACCACTGAAACTTCATGCACCTCAATTTCTCTCTCTGGGCACAGGAGTAGTGAGGGTCAAATATCATGACTTTTACTGTGAAATGGCTCCCATACATGGCACTAGCTTACTTTTGTTGCCGTCCTTAGCGCAGCTCACCATGTGAGGCACATACACAGTGGGCATGGCCTTAGTCCCTTCTCCTGTACTCCTCCTAGCCAGGCAGGTGCAGACCTGTGTAGTGGGAGAAGCTCACAGTGAGGAGGGACACTGCCAGGTACCACGTGCTGTTGTCTCTGCAAATGTGGCCACGTGTCATTCGAGGGTCCTTATGCCTCTGAAGCCATCAGAGCTTCAGGGCAGAGTGGCTTCATGGTCCCTGTGTGCAGCACCCCATGTGCAGCATGGCTCTCTGGAGCTCATCCTTCTCGGAGGGTCAGCTTGCCTCTGTGGCCACAGATCTGTGTAGAGGCCATAGCTGTCCATGTTCCAGCTGCTGCAGTTTGCATCTGAGCATCCCCCAGAGGCTACCTGCTGCAGGCTTGGTCCTCAGGTGGAGCCTGTAAGAGGCCCCCTGGGAGGGTTAGGTCCCCTCTCTTCTTTCAGTTGATTGCCTCAAGTGTCTGTTAAGGTGACAGAAACTCACAGTTCACTTGGACAGTTATGATGGGGGGACCCTGGACGTGTCTGGGACATGGCCAGAGCTGCCTGGCTGAAAGCAGCCTCTGGGTCTGTCACTGAGGCTGGGGGTCAGCTCTGGGTCCTGGTTCTTGGAGGTTCTGCCTGGGAGCTGGCCAGCAGGGACAGAAAGGCCGAAAGGGCTTTGAGGCTGGTGTTCAGTTCTGTCTGATCACTTTGGCACCTCTGTCCCTGCAAGTTGACAGAGATACAAAAATGTCTCCTGGTTTTTGATGTTTTATGGTCACCTAGAGGAGCCTCTTGCTGAGCATGGGTTCTGTGCTCCTGGGCTTTCTCCACAGCTGGCCGAGGCCTGCACGGCTTGTCTGTTTCCTATTTGGGGCTTTTGCCTAGAGTACGTGAAACTGGGATTGCATCTCATCTCAAGTGAGGCTGGTGTGTCTGCCCACTATGATCACTTGTCCCCACACAGCTCCCCAGGCCCTGCGGTCACCGCGGTGCTGTGAGCCAGCCTTTCCTCGCCCCAGAACAACAGGGAGGTTTGTTCAGTGATGAAGCCCACTGGCTTTCTGCCCCTCAGTTACAGCCCTGGTTTATTTTAGATCTCCATCTGTGGGGCTGCTGCAGCTGTGGGTGACTCACTTGTGGGCTGAACAGCACGGGAGCAGCGGGGGTCCCTGCGAGGGGTGGAGCAGCCACTCTGGTAGGCGGGATGCATCGAGTCTCTGGGAAAAGGGAGCACATCTGAGGCTGGAGCACTGTGTCTGTTCTGATGACAAGTGGATGCTGCAGCCCTGTGAAAGTGACCTTCAGACGCAACACAGTCTTGAGCATCTGCGCAGCCTGCACGACGGAGATCATTTTGTTAGTGGGCGGCCCAGGCTGAGCTCACGGTACACCAAGCACAGGCGTCCACACACAGCTCACGCAACACTGCACAGGGTGCAAGTCCTTTCCTCCAGGGCACTGAGGCCATTTCGAGCCTCACAGGACTAGTGCACTTGTCCTGTAGCTGTGTCCCCGCAGGATCACACGGCCAGGCCAGCCTGTCCAGCACCAATGTGGACCACAGCATTAACTCTAACCATGTCCCTTTTGTTTGCTTGTCCAGCCCCTTTTATGGAGAAGACTTTTACTGTGAAATTCCTCGAAGTTTCCGTCACCTGTCCTTCTACATTTTTGATAGAGACGTTTTCCGGAGGGACTCCATCATAGGTAGGTGTTTAACTAATGTTCCCTTCGCTCCCTCCCCTCTCTGCACAGGCTCTCCCTCTGTGGCACTGGAGTGTCATGGCTGGGAGTAGAAAGCAAGGCTTGGGTCTGAGCCTTCCCAGTGGTGGAGCTGGGCGCTCCCGATGGAAGTAGCCTGGGGACTCCCTGACCTGGCCTGGCGCCTGTGACTTCCCACCTCTATCTTGGCACTCACTTGCCTGCATATGGAAGAGCTAATACCAAGATTTCAGAGATTGCGTGACATGTGGGCAGAGGCTTCCAGGAGCACTTCAAGGCCAGGGCTTAGCAGTCCCTAAATTGTCCCCAGACAGCCTCCAGCCTCTGAGGGCTTACTCCCAGGCCTACAGGGAGGAACTCTGAACATCATGGTCCCCTTCTTCTCACCACCCTAGGCTGTTTCAGTCCCTAATTCTAGTCTGTTCCTCCTCTGTGGGAAGGAGGGGAAGGCCAGTGAGAAGGTCAGGGCCAGGCAGACCTGCGCTAAGTCCCACCAAGCCCCCCACCCAGTCTCTGAGCCTTAGTCTCCCTCTGGCTTCAAGTGGTAGCAATTCTTTCCAGATGGTCATGTGAAGAGCCAGGTGGCTGACCAGGCCCAGGGACAGTTCCTGTTTGGTGTGTTCATTTGAGATAAGTTGGTCCTGGGTGGGAGGTGGGAAGGAGGGACAGGGTGGTGCTTGAGGCCACCCCTGGAGGAGACTCCACAAGTGCGCAGAACCCATCTCTGCAGCTGGAGCCAAACTGTTCACTGGAGAAGGTGACTCAGACCTTCAGAGCTTCTGAGGTCCTATCTCAGGCCACACTGACACAGGGAGGGACAGGAAGGATATTTCAGAATCCCAGAGGGGACTAGCCAGAGCCTGGCCACAGCAGCAGCTGGTGCCTCCATCTGAGGACTACAGATGTGCAGATGCAGGAGGTCGACAAAGCTGGGGAGTAACCCAAAAGGAGGATGGCAACCATACCTCATACCCATCTGACCTCCCCCTCAAATCTACCTCACCTGCCCTGCACACTTGCCTCGCTTCACCTCATACCCACTTCACCTCACACCCACCTCACCTTACCTCAGTCCCACTTCACCTCACCTCACACCCACCTCACACCCAATTCACTCCTACTTCACACCCACATCACCTCCTCCTAACATCCACCTGACCTCCCCACATACCTACCTTACTTCACACACTCTTCACATCCCCATACACCCATTTAATCTTACCTCACACACATAACCTCACCTCACACCCAACTCACCTCAGCTCACACCCACTTCACCTCTCCACATACCTACCTCACCCCTACCTCATACCCACCTGACCTCCCCACATACCCACATCACCTCACACCACACCCACCTCCCCATACACCCATTTAACCTTACCTCACACACATAACCTCACCTCACACCCAACTCACCTCACTTATCCCTACCATACACCCACCAGACATCCCACTCACACTACCTGCTCTCCCCTGCAAATCCACCTCACCTCCCCACATACTTACCACACCTCCCCACATACCCATCTAACCTCACTCACACCCAACTCACCACACACTGCACACATACCTCACACTCACACTCATAACTTATCTCCTGCTGGCTTTCAAATCCAAGCTCACATTTGACCAACATACCCAGTCACACTTGCCCTCGTCCTAATCTGTTGTCCTATCACTCCTACCTGTTGCCCCCTCACTCCTGAACTCCTCTCTCCTCAGTCCTGATCTGCTCTTTTCCTCGTTCCTGATATCCTCTCTCCTCACCCTGATCTCCTCTCTTCTCACTCCTGATCTGCTCTCTCCTCACCCTGAACCTCTCACCGCACTCCTGATCAGCTCTCTCTTCACCCTGATCTCCTCTCTCCTCACTCCTGATCTCCTCTTTCCTCATTCCTGATCTCCTCTCTCCTCACTCCTGATCTCCTCTCTTCTCACTCCTGATCTGCTCTCTCTTAACACTGATCTGCTCTCTCCTCACCCTGATCTGCTCTCTCCTCACTACTGATCTCCTCTCTTCTCACTCCTGATCTGCTCTCTCCTCTCCCTATTGGGCTCTCTCCTCACCCTGATCTTTTCTCTCCTCACTCCTGATCTGCTCTCTCCTCTCCCTATTGGGCTCTCTCCTCACCCTGATCTTTTCTCTCCTCACTCCTGATCTGCTCTCTTCTCACTCCTGATCTCCTTTCTCCTCACTCCTGATCTCCTCTCTCCTCACTCCTGATCTGCTCTCTCCTCACCCTGATGGGCTCTCTCCTCACCCTGAT
>PVKS010008378.1:0-14303 GCA_004027875.1 Aplodontia rufa | reverse complement strand
CTCCTCACCCTGATGGGCTCTCTCCTCACCCTGATCTTCTCTCTCATCACCCTGATCTTCTCTCTCCTCACCCTGATCTCCTCTCTCCTCACCCTGATCTCCTCTCTTCTCATTCCTGATCTCCTCTCTCCTCACTCCTGATCTCCTCTCTCCTCACCCTGATCTCCTTTCTCCTCATTGCTGATCTCCTCTCTTCTCACTCCTGATCTGCTCTCTTCTCACTACTGATCTGATCTCTCCTCACTCCTGATCTCCTCTCTCCTCTCCCTGATATCCTCTCTCCTCACTCCTGATCTACTCTCTCCTCACTCCTGATCTGTTCTCTCCTCACCCTGATCTATTCTCTCCTTACCTTGATCTGCTGGCCCTGCTCTTTCTGATCTGGTGGCTCCTGGTATTGTTCTGGCTCCTGGCACTTTCCTTCTAGCCCCTTGTTGCATGGTTACAGGCTTGTTTTCCATCATCCCATGTAGGAAGGTACTGTGAGCAGTGATTCGCCTGCCTCCTTTCTCCATTCTTAGACATGTGAGTTGCAGGTTGTTGGCATGTTTAAGGAACACATTAGTGCATGTGTGAGCGTATACATACTTTGGCACATATGTCAGTTTCTCTCTGTAAGCACGCAGAGAGTGGGAGAGCTAGAGAGCACATGCCCCTGATAGTCTCCCATGATATACACCTTCATTGGATTGTAAATTAGTGCCATTCATTGCTTATGTTGCTCATTTTTCAAGTGCTTGTTGAGTGTCCTTGTCAGCCAGGTGATGTCTGGTACTTGGGGTCCTCCAAGGCTTCTTCCCCAAACTTCCTCTACAGGGCTGTTTGTCCCCATAGTAGAGTATCTTTGGCTTGCCTGGACTTTGTGCCACACCACCTATTTTGGCTGCTTTTCATCCTGAATCTTTGTTCCATCTCTGTGGCTTCCTATCTGGGGATGTGGCAGTATGCTGGTCACCTGCATACACTGCCATTGAGCTGTCCCAGCCCCTGAATGGGACCACCTGAAGTCCTTCTTGGAGCCAAGTGACCCAAGGCCCATTCTGTCCCCTCAGGGTAGCAGTCACTGGTGACTATTGGCCTGGCACAGGTGGGCATTTGTTTATTAATTTGTGTTCACTTAATGATCCATGGATGAGGTAAAGAGAATGGGTCAGTTTGTGCCTAAGGAAGTTTTGACTAAACCCTGTCTGCACTCAGCCCCGTACCCAGACCTTGACAGCAGGCCCTTAAACAGAGTTCCGCACAAGAAGATCCATCCTGGCCTGCCCTTCTCTGCGGTTCACACCTCAGCTGTAACCCGGGTGCTTCAGGGCAGGCTGTCGGGAGTCCAGGGCTATGCTCCCCGCATCAGAAGGGCAGCCTCTGGGGCCAGATCTTCAGATTGTTCAAGCCTTGGAATCTTGATCTTTCATCATTAGAAATGCATAATTAAAACTGAAAAAATGAACCCAAGAGGACACCTCTGTAGCTGTAATCCATAGAGTTTCTGCTGTTTTAGAGTCTGCAGGTGACCCAGCTCCACCTACCTTCCTGGGTGCCCACTGTTTAGAACTCATCCCTGCTCCCCTCTGAGCTGTGCTCTGCATGTGTTTCCCAGCCCCCAGGTAGATTCCCTGCCCTTGTCCTCATCTGCGTGGGGCCAGCAGCTCATGGCCCACAGGACCCCTGTGCTCCCAGAGCACTAACCATGAAGCACACGCGTGTGCCTCTGGGCTCCATGTGCTTCCTTGCAGGATGCATTGGGAGCATTTTAGGAGGCAGTGGCAGCAGTATCTCAGTTTCCTCCCTGTTCCATGCACCTGTGCTCTCTCCTCACTCCAGCTATGGCCTCCATTAAAAAAGAGCAGAAAGACCATAAACCTGCAGCAGCTAGCAATCACTGACCCTCTATTGAGGGTCACACAGAGAAAGGCAAGACCTGAATATTCTTTGCCCAGCAAGCCATGTGCATCCACAGCTGATCTGGGTGGTGCTTGTGAGGGAAAAGCACGTCATGGCTTCCCAGCATGAGGGCAACCTATTGATCAGGCCCTTTGCCTGGGGAGACTGCTTCCCGGGCAGGCAGGTGTGTGCGTGCAAACAGACCCACTGTGGGTTCACCTGCTGTCCCACCTGTGCTCTGCTAGAGAGCAGGGTCCTTTAGGGACCTGCTGCATGGCCTCTGAGGTCTCCAGAGGGCATGGGGTCAGGCCCTTCTGCTGCTGGCCTCACCTAATTGAGTGTGACTGGTATCAGACTGGCTTGGAGGGTCAGCTGTGCACCTCCCCTGCCACACAAGTCCTAGTGTCACCACATCTGCACTTGTCATCCTGGCTGAATTGAGCTGGTGGTCTGCAGGTCTACCCTTTCTTAGTCATGGCTTCCACCCACCCCGCTCAGGCCTGCGGGCAGCAGGGGAGCCACCTTCTGGGTGTGGGCGCTGTCCCTCCAGTGCTTTCCAACAGTCACTGGCGTGTGCGGCCCCAGTCACCGTTGCCCAGCCCCAGTCCCTCTGCCAAGGGGATGTTCTCCCTGGGGACTTGAGTGGTTTGAGGTGCCCCTGGTGCAGATGTGCTGAGGGGCTGTCTCTGTTGTGGGTGCCTTTCTTGGGTATGGATGCTTTCAGGGCCCTAGCATCATTATTTCCAAGAAAACCTTGGGGAGAGTGAGGCCCCTGCAGGTACACATTCCACCACTGGCCTTCAAGGGAGCACCTCCTGCCCCTCCAGGCACAGTGTAGCTGACCACCGCACCCAGCCACTCCCAGCCGCCATTGTGGTTACTGACAGCCTTGCTCCACCGTACTGGGTGTTTGGTATCCAGCCAGGAGCCTGGTGGGCAGGGCCCATGGGGCCTGGTCATTCTGTGGCCAAAGCCCTGCACGTATGGATTCTAGAGCTGAGAAAAGAGATTAGATTTAATAAAACCACCTGAGGGGGGCAAAAGAGAAGCCTGAAGAATAAAATCTCACAACCCTCAGAAACACACCATTGCACGCCAGAGTGCCAAAGTCGAAGTGTTTAAGGTGAAGGTGTAGCCTGTGTCCGTGCTGCTCCCCAATCGAGACACCTTGTGGTGAACTGCACACTCTGCAGGAACCGCCTTCATGGGTGTGTTTCCAGCTGGCTACATGAAGGTGCAAGTGAGAGAAACTGCCCAAGCAGCCTGTGCAGTGGTGGACTCCAAAGTCAGCTCAAGGTCTGGCTGGGCCTGTTGCTGGTGAAACCCAGCTGGGTTATAGTCTAGGGCTGCCTCCCATGCCCATCCCCACAGTGCTGGTTGCCTAGGGCCTCAATGTGTTCTGGGTTCTGCAACATATGTCTGAGTCTGCAACTCTGAGCAAAGAGGCTGGTTGGGCTCACGGCTCCGTGTTGGAAGGCTGGAGGGAGACAGGTGCGTAGAGGCCCAGCCTGTGGTAGCCCCTTCACCACCATGCTCCTGTAGGGGACAGTGCCCGCAAGGCCTTGGAGAGTAGCCCAGAGGCCCGCTCACAGGGAGAGAGGCTCATCCTGGGCAGGGTTACCTCCTTTGTGGTGTTTTGATCTTTGCATATGAAGGCGTGTAAGTTTTGGGACCCATATGCATGTTAAATGTGTGACAACTTCCCCTGCCCCTCTCAGCTCCTGAGAACAAATACAGCAACAGCAGAGGATTTGGGACTTCAGAGGCACACTCCTCCCCATCTGAACCGATCCTGGAGCCTAAAGCGTTCCTTATTCCTGAGAGACCCCCAAATCTTATTCCAGGGGCCAGAGGATGAATTTTGCCAGGGTCACATGGCAGCTGTCAGAGGTGGGCTGAGGCCATGGGGCCTGCTCTGGAGAAAGAGAGTTGTGGCCAGCATGGGTGTGCTGAGGGGAGCCAGGTGCCACCTGCAGGGGAGCCTGGGCAGGCATGCTGGCTTTGTGTCCCTGGTTCTCTTTGCACCTGCACCTCGTCTCTCTGTGTCCTCTTGCTTTCCCACCTCCTGGCTCCGACAACTCGTGGTGGCTCTTCTGGGCTGCTCCATCAGGCCCAGGAGGACCCCATGGCCAGTCATAGGGGCCCTGGGCCTATGGGCTTCATCTACTTCCAGGAAGACAGAAGTACTGGCTGCGTGAGTGACAGCTTGGGCCTGCTGAACCACAGTTGTCTGGGAAGGGGAACTACCCCAAGGTGTGCCTCAAGGCTCTCGTGCAGTGGGGATGTGTGAGGCACCTGCCTTCTCAAGCTCATGAGCGAAGTGAGCGGCAGGCAAGGGCCGGTGCCCGGGCTCAGTGCCGTCCCTCTGGCGCCTGGAAATCTTTCCACACTGGTTGCCTTCTGGACTTCCCCTCTGTGCCCCATGAGCATTAGGTACTCTGTAAGTAGCAGCCTGGGCCAGTGTCTCCCGGGCTCTGGAGCCAGAGCAGTTCGGCTGTCTGGAGGCCAAGGGAGCTCTCAGACTCCATAGAGACCCGCAGTAGAGGCTCAGCTGGTGCAGGAGCAGAGAGCTGGGCCTGAGGCCTGGCTCCTGAGAGCCTGGGACAGAGGAGAGCTGGGCCCCTGGGGATGAGGGTGCTTGGGGAGTTGGATGTGACCCCTCAGTGGGAGTGTCCCCTGAGTGCAGAAAGAAAATGCCAGGGCTTTTCCTGCTTTGTAAACTAGTGTATCATAGTTATACATTCCACGTTCGTGCATGCACCCAACATAGCTCTACAGTTTGGCCGACACCCTCCTCAGCATCCTGCACCCCACTTCTACCCGTGACCTTTTCCTCTACTGATTGCCCTTTGCTCTGATGAGATCCCTCTCTACCCTTCTTTCCTTTTTCCTCTCTTGTTTCCACATATACCAGAAAGCACAGGACTGAGTTTGGCTTATTTCCCTTTAATATAATGGTCCCTAGTTCTGTCCATTTCCCTGCAGATGACACAATTTCAATTTTCTTTGTGGCCGAGTAAAACTCCATTGTGTATGCCCTGCATTTTCTCTATCCATACATCTGCTGGTGGACACCTAGGCTATTCCATAGTCTGGCTGTTGTGAATTGTGCTGCTGTAAGCATGATGTGCATGGGTCATTATAGTTAAGAGGACTGTGATTCTCCAGGGAAAACACCAAGGAGTGGCACAGCAGGTCACACAGAGGCCCCATGCCTAGTCTTCTGAGGAGCCTCCAATGCTGATCCCTGAAGTCGTCCCACCAGCAGTCTAAAAGTGTTGCCTTTTCTCCACATCTTCTCCAGTGTTTATTATTCTTTGCATTCTTGATGACTAACATTCTGACTGGTGTGAGATGAGATCTCAGATCTCAGTGCAGTGTGTTTGTTTTGTTTTGTTTTTTTGGTACTAGGGATTGAACCCGAGTGCTTAAGCACTGAGCCACACCCCCAGCCCTTTTATTTTTTATTTTGCGACAGGGTCTTTCTTGCTAAGTTGCTGTGGCCTTGTTAGGTTGCTGAGGCTGGCTTTGAATTTGAGATCCTCTTGCCTCAGCCTCCCGAGTCACAGCTGTGGCCACCACACCCAGCTCAGGGTAGTGTATTCATCTGCATTTCCCTAATTGCTAATTACATTGAGCATCTTTTCTGATATTTGTTGGCCATTTTCATTTCTTCTTTTGAGAAGTGACCCCTTTGTTGATGGGGCTCTTTTGGCTTTGAGTCTGTATTTGGAGTGTGGATCCCGTCAGACAGTAGCTAGCAACGACTTCCTCCCCTTCTGCAGGCTCTCTCCACGTTCCTCACTGTCTCCTTTGCTGTGCTGCTTTTCAATTGGATACTGTCCCACTTGTTAACTCTTGGCATCGTTTCCTGAGCTTCATGGTCCAGAACTTTTAAGATATTCACACCTTCTTTGCCCTCCCTCAGTCTACTTGTAGATGTTGGGTGTGGGAGGGTCCTGTGACACCTGAGCACTCGTGTGTCAGCACAGGTGCAGTGTTGTGCCCCACAGCCAGCAGGTCCAGTGCTCCCATGCCCTCCTGCGCCTCTGGCACTTTCCTGGAGCAGGTGCTTGGTGAGACAAGTCTATAGATTAGGTTCGTGGGGGGCAGCATGTCCTCTGTGTGAACATCCACTTCACAGGCCCAGCCATCCCTCGAATCCCGTCCTGCAGGCCCACTCCCTCACAATCACGCACGCACGCTGTTACCTGGACATATGTGCTGTGCTCCTGCCGGTAACCACAATCCCACCAGATCCACATGAGCCCAGACTTCCATCCCACGGCATGTCAGGACCACTGTCCAGCCAGGACTCCCATTCACAGGTCCTGAGGAGTGTCCTTGCAGGTCCTGCTCCTGTCTAAAGGCAAGGCCAACCTGTCCCGTTGCCTCACCCACAAGCACCATGCCTGCCGCTGGAGTGGGCCTTCCAGTGACACCCCCTCTTCTGTGTGTTCTAGGGAAGGTGGCCATCCAGAAGGACGACCTGCAGAAGTACCACAACAGGGACACCTGGTTCCAGCTGCAGCACGTGGACGCTGACTCCGAAGTGCAGGTGCGGCCCCAGGGCGGGAGGGTGTGGGTAAGGACGTGGCTCTGGGATGGCAGGGAGGGGTGACAGCAGGTCCTGCAACCACTGTTGCTGCACAGAGCCTGACATGGGGTGGGTTTCACTTCTTCCTTTGCTTGTGGTGCATCGTGAAGTGGATTGAAGCAGCTCTAGAATACACTCACCAGCTGGAATGGGACCCATCAACTCAAAAGCCAAGGCAGGAGGATCGCAGGCCAGCCAGGGCAATTTTGTCAGACCCGTCCTTAGAATTTACAGTGCAGAGTACTCACCTAGTCTGTGGGAGGCCATGGGTTCAACCCCTAGCATAACAAAGTGAATAAATAAAATAGGGTGGGCAGTGGCCTGTGGCCTGAGCCACAGGAACTCAAGTCTTCCCAAGTTCCCATCTTCTGGACTGTGGCTCCTGTGCAGTATGCTCTCTGGGGCTGGGTCCCCAGGGGCAAGTGCAGGGGCTGGCATGCCTGGTGCCCCTTGCCCCGTCCTGTGTCCTTCAGGAAAGCCACTCTAGCCTGGCATGAGGGGGTTACTCTGCTGGGGTTGTCCTGAGCTTGGTCCAGGACCAGGAGCAGAATAAAGGCCAACACCCCAGGGCCTTGCACCGGGTACCAGGGTATTTGTGAAAGCCCTGCGTTGCTGTGGCCATGGTACGTAGCCCAGAGCTGGCCCTGGACATAGCCGGCTTGCTTACAGCTCAGCTCCCGCTTCCAGAGATGACGGGCGCGGGGTGGCTGTCCTTGGCCAGCCTCCACCTGCTGGGGTTTAAGTGCGTGGCTCAGCAGTGCTGGGTATGTTGTGGGTGTGGTGGTTACTGCTGATTTATGCCTAGTGAGTGGAACCATGAGCCAAGTCCCAGAAGCCAAGTCCCATGACGACTTGTCCCAACTTCAGCAGAAGCCATGCCATGGTCAGCTGGGGAAGCTCGATGCCTCACACCCTCAGGGACCCTCATCCTCAGCTGGCTGTCCTGGGCAAAGGACAGAGATTCAAAGTTATAGTATGCTGAGGTCACAGGTCTGAGAGTAAAGGTTGGTCCATAGAATTGACCGCGAGACAGCTGTGGTGAGCCAGGCCTGGGCAGGAGGCTCAGCTGAGCTGGGTGGTGAAGGCCCTGCCCCCTTAGGGGACAACCTTCCCACTTAATTAAGCCTTGGCCAGAGCCCAAGTGTGTGGGAACTAGAAGGCACTAATTACTGCAGAGCTGATGGCTATACCTAGCAGGAGAGCAGCACCCGCCCCTGTGCCTGGTCAGAAAGCTCATGCTGGGCAGGGGTGTGGGAAGGTAGCTGTGACTTGCAGCTGCAGCCCCTGCACCTCAGGTTGATTGAAGAGTGGTGGGTGTGGCCGCAGGTGGTGGCCTGCAGAGACCTGGACAGTTTTCCCCAGGTGGCTTGATTTCATAGGAAAGTGGGGCTTTTCCTATTTCTTGCCTTTATCATTATTTTGATTTACATAAGGTTATGGATTCATGGGAAGCTACAAAACAAAGTGCCCGGGGAGTGAGGGTCGGCAAGCTGACACGTCCTTCTTATACTTGGAGAAGAGGCTGCAGGGAGCCTTCCAGTGGCCCTGTGGTGCAGGGCTGGAATGGGAGTTGCTGTGTTTATAACCTATAGACCCATTCAGACCTCACCCATTCACACATAATGGTCTGTGCTGAGCAGTTTTGCCCCCAGTTTAAGTACAGTTCTGTGGCAAAAGCACATTGGCACCAGGGCATGGTGTCACCCCATCCATCCCCAGAACTTTCATCTTTCCAAGCCCAAGCTCTGTGCCCTGATTGCTGGCTGCCCCCCGCAACTGCAGTTCTGTCCAATTGGTATGGCTGCTCAGGGTCCCCCATGCTTCCCACTTCACTGGGCAGAGTGCCCATGGCTTCACCCAGGCTGGTGCAAGGACGCTCGCTTCCCCCTGAGGCAGAGTGGCACTCCCAGCCTCTACCATGCTGGCTCACTTGTGGGCAGGCACGTGGGCTGGCACACCATTTGGTGGTTGGGTATTCCGGGAGACTTATCTGGTGTGTAGACTTGTGTCCCTGCCACAGGCATGACTCAAAACAGCTTTGTCACAACCAAGCTGTGACTGTGGTACACATATATGCCTCAAGCAGGCGAATAGTTCCTAGCTAATGTGGGGAAGCAGTTTGCAAAGCAAGCCACAGAGCCCTGCGTCCCAGTCGTGCCAATGTCCTGGCACTCTGCACAGCCGGCCCAGTCCCCAAGGGTGCAGGGGGTCCCCTTACCCCGTGGACATCTGGGAATTTTATCTCATGTGTGACAGACAACCCAGAAGATCTTCAGGGTCATTGGTTACCAAGGGCCAGCTTGATCTCCTGAGGGTCAAGCAGTAGGGCTGAGGGGGGCCAGGCTTTCTCCCGCCCACCCACCTGGTCATGCCCTCTGTCCTGTTTGCTGCCCTCTACTGTGTTCTCTCCTCACACTCTCATCCGGAGCCAGGTCCAATGGCACTGGTGGTCACAAGGCTCCTGGTCCCAGAGTAGCCTGGGGGCCCTGCCAGGGTGTAGTCACAGGGAAGGCGTTGAGTAATAAGGGACCTCTGGTTTTTTTGTTTTTTGTTTTTTAATTAATAAAACTTATTTATTGAGCAGGTTTAAGCTGCAGGGCAGAGCCCCTCCCTGACCAGTGCTGGGGCCTTGTCACCACCGAGGTCCACAGTTCACCTTTCACCTTCCAGTCAGGTGTGGGCCTCAGCAAAGGCCACGCACCATGGTTATAGCCCCCATGGTACTCTTGTCTCTTTTGTTCTTGGTCAGCTGGTTAGAGGCTTATCTCTTTATTGATCTTTTCAGAGAACCTGATTTTTGTTTCCATTTCTCTGCTGACTTCCTGTTTTCAGTTTCACCAGTTTCTGATCTAATTTTGCTACTTTCTTCATCTGCCTTCTGATTTACTTTGCTCTTCTTGTTCTGGCTGAGGTCGCTGACTCTGGGCCTCCCTCTTCCCTTGTAGGAGACAAAGCCAGGGCTCTGAGTATCCCTCTAAGTGGTACTTTGGCAGCATCCCACAAATTCTGTTACATTTTGCTTTCATTTTTGTTTATTTCAAAATGTGAAAAGTGAAATTCTCTCAAGACTTCCTCTTTGACCCACATGATATTATAAGCATGTCATCTAATCTCTAAGTACACGGGGTTTCAGCGATCTTTCTGTTGCTGACTTCTAGTTTAATTCCCACGTGGCCTGGAAGTGGACCTTCAGATGTGTCCAGGTGGGTCTGGTGGACAAGGACGTGGACTCTCTGCTCCTGTGGGCTTGCAGGGTACCAGCTCATGCAAGAAGCCATCTGCAGAGTTCCGTTAGCCTTGCTTGGAGCTTTTGTTAACTTCTTGATGTTCACCTTAAATAAGATGAAGGGAAAGCCATCAGTCAGCTCCGTTCTCCCACTGGACACTTGCCTGCTGGACACCTGCCTGTACCCCATGATGCCCACCTCACCTGCCCACACCACATCAGGTCCTGCAAGCAATGGATGAGAAGTTGAGGACCTGGGGTCCCCTGTGTCGACTGCCCCAGCCCCCAGGGAGAGGGGAGCAGGCTGAAGTCTCTCCAGGGAGGGCTGCAGTGCCCAGGTGTGCTCCAGGAAGCTGGGCTTCCTGCCAGCAACCCCAAGCAGAGGGTGTGACCCTCTGTGCGTCCTGTTTCTGGCAGGGTTGTTTGTGCCAGAAGGTCATGTCACCCTTCTGAAGGCACCGCCCGGCCACCGCCCTGCACAGGGAGGAGGCTGCCTGCCTGCGGGCACTTGTGGGCGGTAGTGGCTTCTGGTCTACAGTCACCAGAGCAGTTCCCAGGCAGCAGCTGTGCTTCACCCGCTGCCAAGTATCTCCAAAGCCCCAAAAAAGGGAAGCAGCCCCAGCCATCCACGCCCACCACCCTGATGAGCAGCATCAGGCTAGAAGGCAGCAGGGCTGGCCAGTAGCACACTGGGCTGCTGGGGAAAACAGGAAGCAGGAAGGAAGGCCCTGGCGCTGCTGGCTGAGAAGCTGCTTAACCCACCCCCCACCGACCCCCGACCCCAGCACATTCTTTAGCTCTGTCCCTCCATGCAGCCCTCAAACTCAGGTCCTAAGGACCACCTGGTCCCAGGCATGGATGGGGCCAGACTTGGAGAGACTGCCCGCTGGTGGCAGACCCTTCTGTGCTCCTGTGCATTGGCCATATCCCTTCTCCAGGACAAGGACATAGTGCCCAGCTTACAGGTGGAGTAACTTTCCACTCCAGGCCAGCGCTCAGAAAAGGGAAGCTTTATGCTGCTTGTTCTTATTCCTATCCGTGCCCACCTTTCTGGCCCCCACACATCTCTATCCCTGAGGCTTTGCTCTTGGGTTAGGGGACAGAGTTGGGGACAGAGCTGGATTCCTGTGGGACAAAGATACTGCAAGAGCACCCCAGGAGCTGGCTTTCTGTGGGATGAGAACACTGCAGTGGCACCCCAGGTGCTGGCTTCCTGTGCAACAGGGACACTACAGATGCTCCTCAGGAGCTGGCTTCTGGTAGGACAAGGATACTGTAGGAGCAACCAAGGTGCTAGATTCCTGTGTGACAGGGATACTGCAGGGAAAGCCCAGGCACTGGCTTCTGGTGGGACAGGGAGACTGTAGGAGCACCCAAGGCACTGGCTTCCTGTGGGTCAGGGACACTGCAGGAGCACCCCAGGAGCTGGTTTCCTGTGGGGTGGGGGCACTGCAGGAGCACCCCAGGTGCTGGCTTCCTGTGCGACAGGAATACTGCAGGGAACCCCAGGCACTGGCTTCCTATGCAACAGGGATACTGCAGGGAAACCTCAGGCACTGACTTGTAGTGGGACAGGGACACTACAGAGGCTCCCCAGGAGCTAGCTTCTGGTGGGACAGAGACACTGCAGTGACACCCAGGTCCTGGCTTCCTGTAGAATGGGGGCATTACAGTGGCAACCAGAAGCTGGCTTCCTGTGTGACAGGGGCACTAAATGGGCACTCCAGGAGCTGGCTTCCTGTGGGATGGGGTGCTGCAGAGGCTTCCCAGCCACTGGCTTCCTGTGGGATGGGGGTACTGCAGAGGCACCCAGGATCTGGCTTCCTGCAGGATGGGGGCACTGCAGAGGCACCCTAGGGGCTGGCTTCCTGTGCAACAGGGGCACTGCAGGTACATTCCAGCCGCTGGCTGCCTCCTTGGCCTCCTCATCTAGGGTGTACTGCTGCTGTCCATTGCTCATGTCCAATTCTGGGCCCTGGGTGTGCTGCCTATCCATTGCTTTGGTCCTCTTACAACAGGGGTCCTGGCTCAGGTTGGAAAATGAGTCTTCGCCTCCCACTTCTTCAGGCTGACATGATTACTTGTTCTCAGTGCTCCTACCAACTCTTCTGCCCTTCTCCTTCTGGGAGTTTCCAAGGGCATTGACCTATGTGAGCAGGACCTGGGTTCCCTGGCCTCTCAGGACCCTGGTGCTAGGCTCAGGACACCCTGGAAAATCCTCCCCTACCCGCAGGCAGAGAGCCTGGCCTCGGGCTATATGTTAGTGGCCACTTGCAGCTCGTCTGGGACTGCTTGGCAAAGCGCCTGTGCTATCTCTGCTGGATGCGATGGGTGGACACGGTGGGACGTGGCTGGCTGTCCTAGAGCAGCCTGTCTCAGGGGCCTTGGTGTGGAGCCTGCTGGCTGCAAGTGCCTCCCCAGGGTCAGGTCGCTTCTCTGCAGGTTATGTCTCCTCTGTGACACTCCATCCTTGTGCCTTGCAGGGCAAGGTCCACCTGGAGCTGAGGCTGAGCGAGGTCATCACAGACACAGGTGTTGTCTGCCACAAGCTGGCTGCACGGTAAGGCATACTCAGTGGCAGGTCCAGCCCTGGGTCCACTGGGGACATCGTGTTAGTTCTTCCTGTCCTCAGCAAGGCAGAGGCTCACACCAGGGGTAGGGCCTTGGTGAGGAAGGGGTGAGGTAGCTGGAGTCAGCCTCCCACAGGTCTAGAACTGCCTGTGCTACTTGGTATGTGTGGGTGTGTGCACATCTGTCTAAGGTAGTCCCAGGACCCCACAGCAGGGCTGTCCACCCCTCAGTGACCTGCAAGAAGCTGTGGACCTTCAGGGGAGGTACAGATGTAAACTGCATTTGGCATAGGTGTTGTGTCGGCCCCACCCACACCATGGGTACACACACTGGCTGAGACCACCCTCTGGGCCAAGATGTGCCCCTCGATGTGCCAGCTAGGTCCTTTGCCTGCCTCCTCCTGCTGCCCACAAAGTGACCAGCATGTCTCCTGCCCCTGCCCTGTCGGGTCTCACGGCTTCCTTCTGGGCCCAGGTTGGACGAGCATGGCTGGGTGGGTCTGCCCTACCGCAGAGGCTAGAAGTAAGCTCTGATGATGGGGAGTGAGACTGGGCAAGTAGTGCCGGTGAGGGCTCCCGTGCTGCAAGACAGGACAAGTGTGCCAGCGCCAGCCTCTTCCTCTTCTTAGAAAGCTACCTATGCCGTGGGTAGCACCCCTGTGCCCTCCTCTAGCACAACCACCCCCAAGCCCACCCAAACACTAACATGACTTTGGGGATTCCGTGTCCAGCCAGGAGCTTGGGGGACACATTCACACCATCACAGGGACCCCTTCTCCCTCAATGAGGAGAGTGAGGGCCCAGGGTTGCTCTACCTGCCCAGTCCTCACCAGCAAGGTGCAGCTCCTGTGCAACTGGGTTGCACTGTTCCCCTCTGCAAGATGCCCATGTGACCCGATCTCAGCATTGGGACCTTGTGCTCTGTGGTCCACCAGCGGGAAAGGGTGGGCCAGAAGGGTCCTCTTGGCCCCACAGTCCCCACCCACCATGGCCCCAGGGCACAGTAGCGAGTGTCTAATCTCATGTCTCTCTGAGCAGCTGGGCTGTCTGGAGCATGAGCTGGGGTTGGGGGACACATCATCCAGGAAGTAACCATCTGGGCAGGCACATTCTGGAAAGGTCAGGGTCGGCTATTCCTCTGCTCAGGAAATATCTGCTGACTGCCAACATAGCTGTCCACCTTGGGTGCCCTCAGGGTTGCTCCAGGACCTTAAAAGGAGCACAGGCACCTGGCCCTCCCTGGACTTGGTATGGCCCAGGACCTCTTAGACCAGGAGTGTGGGCAGACATGGATGCAGACTGAGCTGGGAGCCCCTGGCCAGTGGCTTGTGGCACCAGGCATGGCCTGTGGCCATGATAGGGCTGGCCGACTCTGCAGGGAAGGACATTTACAAGACTTGAACAGGATGTGCTGTGAGCTGGGGTTTTGGGTAGGAACAAGGACTCCAGAAGCCCTACTGGCCAGGCGGCCTGGCCACTACTCTGATCCCATGGGCCCCTGGGAGCCTTCCCACGCCAGTAGACTTGTCACTGATAGCAGGCAGCAGGTACCCTGGACTCTGAGTGGACCCTGCAGATCCTGACCTTGGCTGTGGGATCTCAGGGTCTTGCACCCAGCTTGACTCTTGGGAAGCTGCATGGGACCTTGTGGAGAACTCTAGACCTGGGATGTCGTGGTGCCCTGGTCCTCCTAGGGGACATGCCATATCCTTTAGGGGAGGGACAGTTCCAGGTACCCTAGACACCCTTGTAAGAGCAGGGCCTGGAGCTGCCCCTCCTCACCAGGCAGCTTCACTCCATGTCCCTGGATGGTCCAGGAGCCTGGGGCCACCCTCTCAGCACCACTGCTCCCCTATGCTCTGAATGGGCTGGTGCCCTCCACCCTGGAAATCCCTGATCCCTCATGATTTCCCCCTGCCCTGCTTCCTGAATCCTCTGCTCTCCTGCCCTGGGGGGGCTTTCTCTCCTGTCCTATCCTGGGCGGGCTTTCTCTGCTACCCTGGAGGGGCTTTCTCTCCTGTCCTGGGGG